>CAMZMU010000063.1:29578118-29764132 GCA_947311845.1 Poa pratensis
GAACAAAGGATCAAATAAAGACTGCTTTTATTACCCCGTATGGGGCGTATTGCTATCGTGTCATGTGTTTTGGTCTGAGAATGCCGGGGCAACTTATCAGAGGTGTATGCAGAAATGCCTGCACTCTCAAATGGGCAAAAATGTGCAAGTGTATGTCGATGATATCGTCATCAAAACTAAGGAGAAACGTACTCTCCTCGAGGATCTCGAGGAGACATTTGTGAATTTGAGAAAATATCGGTTGAAGCTTAACCCGGACAAGTGCACCTTTGGTGTCCCGGCTGGAAAGTTGCTGGATTCCTGGTGTCTAGCCGAGGTATCGAGGTTAACCCGGCCAAGATCCGAGCTATTGAGAACATGAAGTTACCGAAGTGTTTGAAAGATGTGCAGAAATTCACAGGGTGCCTAGCCTCGTTGAGCCGATTTGTAGGTCGGCTGGGAGAAAAAGCCTTACCTTTGTACCAACTCATGAAGAAAAGTACCGGGTTTACATGGACCCCGCAGGCCGACGTGGCGTTCAATGAGCTGAAAAAGATGTTGTCCACTGCCCCGGTGTTGGCGTCACCATTGCACATGAGCCGATGTTACTTTACATTGCGGCCACAAACCGAGTTGTAAGTGTGGCAGTGGTGGTGGAGCGCGAAGAAGGTGGCAGGTCGGTGCAGAGACCGGTGTATTACTTGAGCGAGGTGATCTCTACCTCGAAGCAGAATTACCCTCACTACCAGAAGATGACGTATGGTGTCTACCTGGCGGTCAAGAAGTTGAAGCATTATTTCCAGGAGCATCCCATGACGGTGGTGTGCGAAGCTCCAATCTCGGAGATCATCGGGTGCAAAGATGCAACTGGCCGAGTTGCCAAATGGGCGATTGAGGTGTCTCCATATGCACCACATTATGAGAGAAGAGATGCAATTAAATCCCAGGCGTTGCCGGACTTCTTTTGTGATTGGGCCGAGATGCAGTATGAGCCACCCAGGCCGGACTATAATTATTGGAAAATGCATTTTGATGGGTCCAAGACAAAGATCGGGCTGGGGGCTGGAATAGTCCTCACCTCGCCGAAGCGAGATCAGCTGAAATACGTGCTGCAGATTCATTTCTCAGCATCAAACAATGTGGCGGAGTATGAGGCCTTAATCCATGGACTCAATGTGGCGAAGGAGATCGGTATCCGGCGTGTAGTGCTTCGGCGATTCCGACCTGGTGGTGCAACAATCTTCTGGAACTTGGGATGCTCTGGATGCCAACATGGCGTTATATCGGTTCCATGTGCAAAAGATATCCGGGTTCTTTGAAGGGTGTGAGTACAGGCATATACCTCGGCAGAAAATGATGCTGCCGACGTGTTGTCAAAGCTCGGTTCATCGAAAGAGGCAGTACCACCAGGGGTAGCCCTGAATCACTTGAGAACTCCTTCAATCAAACCTTCTCCTGAATCCGAATCTATTTTCATCCCGGCGGAGCAAGAGCCCGGACCTGTTCCAATGGAGGTAGACGTCGGGTGCGTTTGGTCGGACCCGGGGACTGCGTGGCAGAGCTCGGGGACTGCGCACCGAACCTCGGGGACTGCTCATCAAGACTCGGGGACTGGTCGCAGGATGGTGGAGGAAATAATGGAGGAGATTATGGTGGCCGAACCAATGGAGGTGGACGAGAATTTTTTCCTTTGCACCCAGTGCCGGAGTGGGCGGAGCAAATCATGAAGTTCATAACGGAGGGAAGCTTGCCAAGTGACACAACCGAGGCTAGGAGAATCCAAAGGAGGGCAAGGCGTACACCATCATCAACAAGGAGCTCTATAAAAGAAGCGTAACCGAGGTGTTGCAACGGTGTGTCGAGCCAGCTGAAGGCAAGGAGAGTGTGGTCATCATTGCAGCACAAGAGCTCTGGTGGCCAAGGTGTTCAGGCATGGGTTCTATTGGCCCACTGCTCTTGCTGATGCAGAGGCCATAGTCCGGAGATGTGAAGGATGCCAAAGGTTTGCCAAGCAAACGCATATGCCAGCCTCGGCGCTCAAAACAATTCCTATCACTTGGCCGTTTGCGGTATGGTGTTTGGATATGGTGGGAGAGTTCAAACCAGCCCGAGGTAACATGACGCACATACTGGTGATGGTGGACAAGTTCACCAAGTGGATCGAGGTGAAACCAATCCGGAAGTTGGATGGTCATTCAGCAGTGACTTTTTTGAAGGAGATCATTCTGCGATATGGGTACCCCCATAGCATTATCTCGGACAACGGCACGAACTTTGCTGTTGGAGAATTTGCTCGGTTTTGCATGAACAAGGGAATCCGGCTGGACATAGCCTCGGTGGCACACCCGGAGTCTAATGGACAAGTGGAAAGATCAAATGCTCTAGTGTTGGCCGGCATCAAGGCTCGGCTCATTGAACCACTGCTGAAAACGCCGGGGTGTTGGATAGATGAGATACCAGCAGTACTGTGGGGTCTAAGGACCACGCCAAATCGATCAACTGGCTATACGCCATTTTTTATGGTCTATGGGGCAGAAGCTATGCTACCCACTGACATCGAATATGATGCGCCCAGAGTGGCAATGTACACTGAAGCCGAGGCAAAAGAGGCTCGGGAGGATGCAGTAGATCTGCTTGAGGAAGCTAGAGAATTGGCCTCATCTCGGTCAGCAATATACCAACAAGGTCTCCGACGTTATCATAGCCGGAGTATCAACCCTCGTGTGTTTCACGAGGGAGATTTGGTGCTGAGGCTGGTGCAGCGCAAGAAAGGTCGGCACAAGTTGTCACCTCCATGGGAGGGACCGTTCATTGTGAGCCGAGCTCTGCTCAATGATTCTACTATCTAATAGATGCGCAGGAACCAAGGGAAGATGGGCTGGACAACCCCGGATCAGAGGTCAGGCGACCATGGAATATAGCTCTACTCCGACCTTTCTACTCATGAAGGGCGCAATGTATGTGCCTCGGTTAATCCTTAATGAAATGTCGGCACTCCGAGGTTGAAGCTCGGGGACTGCCTCGCTCTTGTGCTTGTGTTTTATTTCTGTTTGTCAATTTCGTTCATATGCCGAACTATTTTGAACCTCGTCTCAAACTTCAAGTAATGTATGCTGTGTAACTAATCTTGTGACTCGACTGACGAACGCCGAAATGGTAGTCAAGAGCAAAGATGAAAAAACGTGGGAAACATGAAAATGGACTCGGGGACTCGGTCCAAAAATATAGTTCGGCATGTGTCGTTTACTAACCCCTGTCTTTACCTTTCGTTTATGTCGGATGATTTTGAAACACACCTCGACATTTGCTAAGTACTGTATGCTATAAACAACAATCTTGTGACTCGACTGTCGAACGCCAAAATGGTAGACAAGAGCAAAGAATGCCAAGTATAGTAAACACGAAAGTGAACTCGGGGACTCGTTCCAAAAGGGTTCGGCATAAATTCTTAGAAAAGCATGGTTCGGATAGCAAGATAATAGTACTGGTAGCAAGGCAAACTACTTAAGTGTATATTACATCTGCACCCGGCATACCGGGGATTTAATGTTTTGCTTGAGACAAGTTCAGGCCTCGGAACCAGAGACCTCGGTCGCCGGAGTTGTGGTAGCGGGACCTCGGAAGCAGGAGCCTCGGGCGCAGGAACAACCTCGGGCGCAGGAACCACCTCGGTCGCGGAAGCAACCTCGGTTGTTGGAGTGGATGCCGGGGTGTCCGTCACGTCGGGGGAGATCACCTCGGTGGCTACGGCTTTGCCGGACTTGCCCTTGGAGTTCGGAGGTTCGTCGAAGCTGAAGTCATCATCAGAGCCTTCAGCCACCTCGGTTGTTTTGCCGGCCTTGCCCTTGGAGCTCTCAGGCTCGTCAAAGTCAATTTCCTCGCCGTCAGAACTTCTTCACCGGACTCTGCTTCCTCGTCCGAGCTCTCTTCATCCTCAGAATAGAGGCGCCCGTCATCAAAGGTCCGGGTGTTTGCATAACTAGCAAAGCGGTCGGCTGCTGCTTGGCGTTTCGCAATGCCATCAGGGGTGGAGTTCCAAGGAGAGCCCCTGCGCAGGGAGGTAACCGTGTGGATCTCAACATCTTCATACCAGACAGCACGAACACCAGGGCCTTGTCCGCTCCAGCCCGAGCTGATGAGCATCTCCACTCCCGAAGTCTAGCCTCGGCTCCTTTCAGCTTCGTGGCGAGCTCGTCATGCAAGTGGGAGTCTTGACCTTGGGCCAGAGGGCACGGTGGACCTCGATGGCAGCATCAACCAGCTTGGTTCCAATGGCCCGGAGCGGCCTGATCCGAGCGTTAAGGGCAACAAGGTGGTCCTGGATATCCCAGCTTTCGCTGAGGGTTTCTGTCTCAGCCCTCTTTGCCCGAGCTGCTTGAACTTCGCGGATAGCCTTGTCCTTGGAGTGCTCGAAGTTCTCTGAAGAAGACAAAAAGGCTGTCGCTGAAATAAGGCATACGGTGGCACGGGGTGTAGGTCGGCAGAAAATAAGGAAAAGGGGAAAAGAAACTTACTGTCCATTTGGTGATTAATCCGAGCGAGCTCGGACAACCAGCTTTTCGATATAGCTCGGAGGGCGATAAGTTCGGCTTCGGCCGAGGTGGCGCGGCTCTCCAGGGTCTTGGCAAGCTCTTGCTGCTGTTCGGCGGCCTGGTCCTTGACCTTCATAGCGTCCTCCACAGCAGTTTTGGCTTCGTTAGCCCGGTTCAGCTCTTGTTGCAGCCGAGCTATTTCATCTTCGGCTGTCTTCAACTTGGAGGCGTAATCTTTGTCGCTCTGCTCCTTGCGGATAGAAGAGTCCGGTGAGACTTCTTCAGTCTGTTGTGATCCAGCAGGAGGTTCTTGAAGATCTTTGTCCGAGCATTGTTGCACTCCTGAAAAAATAGAGAGATCAGTTCGAAGAAATCCGAGGTCTTTTTAGCACCCGAGGCCCGGGGACTTGGCATTGGCCTCGGGGACTCAGCATGGGAGAAATGACAAGTTTTTGAGATTCAAGCCGAGCAATTTTAACTCGGTGGAGTGTCAATTGCTCAACCCGAATCTCGGGGACTGGGAATAGTGTATGTTTGTCATTTGGTTTCAAAGAAAGAGAGTTGCGTAAAGAAACTTACCGAGGCCTTCTTGCTGCAATCAAGGACCGCAGTCTGCATGTTGTAGATGGACTGGAGCACGGCGCTAGGTCCAACTGGATGCTCAGAGCTCGGGTTAGAGGAGACCTCGGCAGTGTCAGCCGAGTTCCAGTCCATGTCATAGTGCTTCTCCGAGCCTAAGCTGTTCCCGCTCTTGGTCCGGAGTTGCCCGACCTCCCAGCTGCTGATGTTCGGCTGGATGGTAGCAGCAAAAAGAGCTCGGGAGGTGGCGACCTGAGAGCTCGAGGGCGCGGTCTTGGTCAAGGTGGACCTCGGCGCAGAAGCGGGAACATGCGGCACCAGTTGGGTGCTCGCAGCCTTGGGGCCCGGTGGCGGTGGCGGCATTGGAGTTTGCTGTGCTGTGGCTGTTTGGGGGGCTCAACAACTGGAGCTGAATCTTTCTTCTGCTTCTTCTGCTTCTTCTGCTGCTGTTGCTGCTGGTTGCGCGCAGCTTGAGACTTGGGGGAGAGCCGAGGCTCCTGCACGGTCTTAGCCGGAGTCTTGGCGCGATCTGTCTCCGCATCCTTCTGAGGAGGCGGAGGAGTCTGATCTCGGCGGGGAGCAGAGTGCCCCAGGCCGGAGTCAGAGCTCGGCGGTGGAAGTTCGGCGGAGGAGACACGCACCGGGGAGGAGATGGTCTTCTCCGGGCTGCTGAGGTCAATGGACCGTTCTGGAGGAGAGGCTCTGGCGGGGCTGCCGAGGTTAACCTCGACCTCGGTGTCTGAGCTTCAACCACTGGAGGCAGTGGTGATGTATCGAGCTATGGCTCTGTTTGATCTGCCGAGCCGGGCTAGACGAAAAAGAAAAGATTAAGTTAGAGTGTAAAAAACTTAACCTCGGAACAGCGTGAAAGGTAAAAAGGAGCAAGGACTTACGCATCTTCTCCACGGGGCCTCGCTTCTTGTGCCTCGCCGAGGTCTTCTTGGCACGCTTGGCTTTGGGCGCCGCAGTCTCCGAGGTCTTGGAAGCCTCGGCATCCGAGGTACCAGGTCCTGAGCGCTTCCGGGAAGCTGCAGACGCTGGATGAAAGTTCTTATATGTTGGAGGAGCATATGAAATGGGAATAACGTTGACAGGTTCCAGAATTTGGCAATCATCATCGTCATCATCGGGCCAATCCTGGATAGGCGATCGAACTGGTGGGCGGTGCGAGGTGAAACCACGAGTCTTACCCGAGGTGGCCTTGGGAATGGGGAGGTGATCCTCATTGTCCGGATCTTCAACCTCGGCGGCGGCCGGGACAGGCAGGTCGGGAGTCCACTCCTTAGAAGAAAGGGGGCCATCCTCGATTTCCTGTCGAGTGAACTTCTGCAGAGGTGGCAAGGTAAAACCGAGTTAGCACAAGAATCAATACAAGGCCGGGGTGAAAATGAAACCGAGGAATATTTTACGTCGGGTAAAGTACACTTACTTGAGCTGGAAGGTGATCTCGGTCATAGGGCTTGACACCCCATTTCCACTTATCGGGCATGGTGGTCTTGGCGATGGCTCGGATGCGCCTCTTCACCTCGGAGTCATCAAGTTCAAAGGTGCTGTGCGAGTGGGGTCGTAGCGGCCACTCATATGGCAGATCTTATGGGCCCGCTCTTGTAAAGGGCTAACTCGGCGGGTGATCATGGTGCGCAAGATGTCATCTGCCCCCCAGCTTTTCTCCTGGAGGGACATCATGGTTGGTGGATCAGAAGAACCTCGGGAGCGTCGGGTGCAGGCTCATAATCCCAGTTGAGTTGGGCAGCGGGGTTCCAATGGTGAACTCCGGCAAATTGATGAGTCTTCGGCCCGGGTTCTTCACATAGAAGAAGGAGCGTTGCCATTTGCGGCAGGAGTCCAGGCCCTGGATCCGAGGAAACTCAGAAAGGCGCCGAGGTGAAATCGAGGCCGCCCCGCAAGCAGTCATCTCCTTGTCCACGACCTTCTTGTTCGGGACGCTTTGCTTCTTCAGCTGGAAGTACTTGGCCCAGGACTCGATGCTTGGCCATAATCCGAGGTAACCCTCGGAAAAGGTCGCGTAGGCCGAAAGTTGGAGGATGGCGTTGGCGGGCAGGTGGTGTGGCTGTAGCCCAAACTTGTTCAAGAAATCCCGGAAGAATTTCCCGGCCGGGAGCCCGAAGCCACGTTCAAAGTGATCCAGGAAGACGACCCGCTCCCCGGATTCCACCTCGGGTTCGATATCTCCTTTCTTCGGAATCCGGCAGATGAGTTTAGCCGGGATCCGCCGTGAATCTCGGAGCCATTTGATGTCGACCTCCGTGACATCGGATCCCTCCCAGCTACCTCGTTCTGCAGATGCTCCTTCCTCGGCGGGATCCGAGGCAGAAGACATGTTGACGCTTTCCTGCAGAAGAGGGAGGTTCAACCGGGGTAAGTACCTCGGACAGTTCAGGATAGCCGGGGTAAAATACCTCGGATCATTCAAACAGCCGAGCTAAAGGATTTAGGCGGGAAACATGTTTCTACCGTGCGAGATACTAGCAAAGATCTACCGATGAGCTAAAAAGGGAAATAAATTCGAGTTCATCAAGGGGCAAACCTAAAGGACAGCACGGGTGCGTCTGAAACAAATCTAGATGAGATCTAAAATGCTAAAAGGGCTCGAGGGGATCATCTAGTTCATCAAGGTCTTAGGGTTCATCAGGATCCTCGAGTTCATCGAGGATGAACTCATCCACGGCAATGGAGGGGAAGCAAGGAACTCACCGTGGAGGAACGCGAGGATCGGCGGCGAGTCGATGGCGCAGGCGCAGCGCGCGTACTCCGGTGCGGCGAGGCGCTTGACGGCGGTGCGGAATGGTGCTGCAGAACGGCGGCGCGTACTCCGGTGCGGCGAGGCGCTCGACGGCGGCGCTGGAGGCAGAGGGCACGAAGCGGTGAAGTGGGGAAGAAGAAGACGAAGTCCTGCCCTGGGCCCCTATTTATAAGCGGCGTGCAGTAACGGCGTGCGGTAACTGCGCACTACCGCGCGGTTACCGCGGAGGCGTGGGATCGTGTGTGAGCGGAGGAGCGGTTGCGCGGTTGGTGGCCGCACGATCGGCCACATCGTGGGCCGCAGAGTGGCAACCGCCAGCCTCGGATTTCCTGTGCTGGTCAGCGCGAGAATCGAGGAGTCGCGGGCGGTCAAGTTGGTCTCGCACTTGAGTGCGCAGGTGCGCTGTTTGGTGGGTCCGGCTGACGAGGGCGGCGTGTGGTCAGGACCTGTCTTTCAGAGGTCCGGGTTTCGAGGTCCGGGCAGAGATTCTTCGCCACGTACCTCGGAAAATCTTGAGGCAAGATTGTGCTGAGTCACAGCTCGGAAAGTTCAGATTGCAGATCAACCTCGGATGAGATTAAGGTCTGTGGGAAGTACCTCGGCGGAGCTATGTTGAGGTCGGTTTTAGAGGTGGTGCCTTGCTTATTTTGAACCTGCTACGGCCCTCCATCCGAGGTCGTAGGACCGCACCAGCTTCGGGGACTAATGTCGGGGGGCTACCCCCGGGTAGGGTCAAGGCTTGGCATAAAGATGAGTTTAAAGATATGCCGAGGTACGGAAAGGGCCGACCTGCTTGGGCCTGGGAGAATCCGAGCTTCATCTTGACCTGGAGAGTATAAAGGCCGACCTATCTTGGCCCAGAGGGATCCGAGGTATCCCGTTGGCCTGGGCCGAGGTTCACTGTCCGAGCTATGTTCAGCCGACCTAACACCTCGGTGCTATGGTTTGTATTGTGGAGCAGGAGAAGCTGTTGGAAGGAAGTAAGATCCGACCTGGTAAAGATCTTAAGCGCAAGACCCGAGGTACGGAGCCCGTCACATCCGTGCCGAGCTAACCGAGGTAAGAGGCTGTAGGTCGGGCAGGAGTCAATGCTCCTGTCACTTCCAGCCTGGTACAAGAGCGCCTGACGCGGGAGCGTCTGTCACGGAGCCTGGCAGAGGCGTGCCCCGGGTTCGGCGGGGCTGCACGTCTCTGACCGCTGACCACGCGAGATCTGGGAAAAGGCTACGAGGTAGCTCTGCCAGGCCACGTCCTGTCTCTGTCAGAGAGACATGCTAGTTCTGCCGTTAGGCAACAGGAGATGGGCAGGCCACGTCTTGTCCCTGACAGAGGTACGGTGGTGACCGGTGCAGAGGCATGGCAACAGTGTTCAGCAAGGGGCACAACGGTAACTCGGCTGGCCTATATAGTGGGCTTCACCCCCTCCTGCTTGACCCCCGACGGAGAGATCGATCAACAGAGAAAGAAAAGAGAGAAAGGAACCTCGGAACACCCCGGAAACACCTCGGATCTAGCTCGGAGTGCCTTCTTCCTCCCGTGTAGCTCCATCTTTTACCTCAAGTTCTCACCATTGTATCATCATACAGCTCGAGGAGCAGCTTGTACTTGTCACTTTGAGCTATACACTGAGTAGGATAGTGCTGCAGTAGGGGTGTTACCTCCGCAAGAGGGCCCCGAAGCAGGGTACATCGTGGTGTGCTTTGTGTTCTTGGTTTCTTGTTTCTTTGTTCGTGTTCTTGCGTGTTCTTGCGTGTGCACTTCTTGAGTGCATAAACCCTCCCCGGATTCCCCCAACGACCATTCGGCCCCATCTTAGCCATACCTATGGCATCTGCCGTGATCCCACCACGACAAGCAGTATCATCAACAGAAATACACAAAGTATTCTGAGCTTATATACACATTACTTTAGGCTGAGAAGCATGATGAACTTCTCATGGAAAATAACAATGCTCGCCCAACGGGCGCCATGCCAATCCCTGAACCACATGATGATGCTCATTTTACTAGTGAATTTGGAAACCGTAAAAGGAACTTCCAAAAATTCAAGGGAAAGTGGAAAGCAACAATGGTCAAAAGACCAAGGGTCAATCTAAGGGGAATGGTCATTTCAATAAATATAACCAAAATGACAACTCTCAAACTTGTCAAAGGTATGGATGTGCGAATCATCGTACTAATGAATGTCATATGCCCGACCACCTCGTGGATCTATACATGAGTTTGGTGAAGAAGTCAAACAAGTTCACGGAAACAAAGTTGAAGCTCACTTCAATGCTATACAAGAAAACCCTCAAGCTGGTTCTTCTCAAAGTGCTTTTCAAGTATTCAAGCCAAAAGAAGATATGATCCTCGATGAAGACATGCTTGTGGATAACACCCAGGATGTTTTTGGAGATCTCAATTAATCTCCATCAACAATTGATGTCATTTCGCTATTTAAAATACTATGAGATGTTATATATTGTATAACAATAAGCAGAATAAAGTCTTTAGACTAGGTATATATTGTATTATGTGAATCAGACATAATACTTTAATGTATTTATATTTGATATTTGTAACATAAATACTATGTTGGTGAATATATGAATAAAAATATATTCTATACATTCTATTTATATATACGGGAAACAGTCCGATGAAAAAAGAATCATGTTTAGTGGGTAGTACCACCACTACTATCATTTTTAAGGGAAACAAAACATTTCCAAACTCTTACTAAGAGTAAGGACGATGTTATGACCGTAAATAGGCATAACACAACAAGTATTGGTTCCTAAAGAACCATATTCATACTCCCTATATGTACTACTATTGTAATTCAGAATGCACTCTTGTGTCCTGATTATACCCATATCCTTGTAAGCTTCAAACATATGCGATTAAACCTTCTTTGTTTAACAAAAGCAACGGATATGAAGAACAAATCCTTAAAGACAATCTATATTCATTTCATCCGGATTATGTTATACATACATACAGGGCCGGGCCAGCAAATTTGGGGCCCTATGCTAAATTTTAAATCAGGCCCACCTCTATAAAGTTTGACATGTTTAATTGATAATCCGTCAGATAAATTTTTGTATTTATTTAATAAGTCATATTATACGACACGTACAACAGCCAGTCCAGTTGGTAACACCAACAGTTTTACATTATACCAAACATGGAGGTCTTGAGTTCGAAACTTCTTCAATCCATTTAAGTTTTCTGAACAAAAACCAAGCGGCTCAAACTGTGGCCCACGAGCCCACTGCCACGTTCCACTCACGCGGACGCTCGCACAGCGCCTTGCGCGATGAGGCCCAGGAGCCCAGGAACCTACTAAGAATATACTGCCCACATAAAAATTTGGGGCCCCAAAATTTTATGGGCCCTGTGCCGGTCGCACAGTTAGCACCATAGTGGGCCCAGCCATGCATACATAAAACCCGTACCATATGTTACAAGATAATTTTCAAAACCATGGTAAATTCAAGACTTCGCAAGATTGCTTTGATCATATTAACAATTTTGTTTGTCACAACTTAAAACTTGCAAATATCAAGTCATCAGACTTTATGTTCACCACATGTGCCATGCAAAAAATAATTTTAAGGCTCTCTCACCTTAAAATTACCAACGAGCCACTCGGAATTCTTGATCGTATTCAAATATATGTATGTGGACTATTCAACCATTATATGGGTCATATAGCATACCCCATAATGGTGTAGCTAATGTCTTTATCAAAAGAATCAAAATAATTAAATGACCGTTTTTACAAATTAATATACCAACATCTTGTTGGAGACATGCGGTCTTCGACACGCAGATCTATTCTAGATCATACCAACTGCATATCACACTACTTCCCCTTGCAGTAAGTACGTGGAAATGAAAAAAGTATTTCCTATCTGCGATATTTCGGTTATATAGCAATATCACCACTTCAACGTATATCAACAGACCCTCATATTAAATTTGGGATCTATGTGAGATATTACTATTTATTTATCCGTCAATCATGAATATCCCAAGCTCCTATAAGGAGAATAGCTTATAGCCCGTACGCTGATTACGTTTAAAATAAGGACATTTTTGGCATTAGGGGAGATTCGTACCACAAAGATAGCCGATAAATTAGAAATGTCATAAGACATTCAGTCCTCATATTCACGTACTTAAAATCTGAACATAAAGTTCAATATATTTGCAACACATTGCAAATCTGCCACATACATTTACTTATGACAAAGACGCCATGAAATAACATTATGCATGCATGCAATATGCCATATAAAGTGGAAGTATCTAGTACAACCACTATTCTCCCCAAATGAGAGCAAAAGGGGGAGAAACATGGTCACATGAGAAATGAGTTCTCATATGTATCCGCAGAAATAGAGGAAATTATATCCTCAACTAGTAAATGTAGTTCAACCTTAAGTATGCACACAACAGATCCTCCTCATCCAAACCCAACATAAGTATGCACACAATTTGAAGTGTTGGGACATCGAAACACCTTGACTCCATTGTTATGGGAAATCACGAGGAGTTAAAAGATGTAAATATTATTTCCACAATTTTCGTTGATTCAACAGAATCATATAACATAACGACTACATTTGTCGACAAATATTTATTCTTGAATTGCTAAAACCTTTAGGGCCCTGAACCAAAATCCAAGGTAGAGTGCCTCATGCACTCGTATATTGGTTCAACTAGAAGGAGGCAATTAAATAAGAATAGCACTCGCTCAACAAAATTGTGTTATTTACCACAGTAATACATTCTCATCATAATTATCTTTGCTTTTGGAAGACAAATGACTATTCGTTCATATTAATATTATTGGCAGTTCAAATAAACTACCCATGCAGTTGATAGACGCGGTGATTTCATACTCATATGGATCACTCAGCTCGGATATCTATATAGATGTCCAAGAACAAATCCCAACATATATTGTGTAAAACATCAAAAGTCATTCAATGACTTAAATAGTCGAAAATTTGTGTGGTACAATCGACTATGAGTGTTCTTTCTTCGAAAGGATTATTTGAATAAAGATTGCTTACATGTAGTCATTAACAAAATCCCTCACCGGATTCTACATGACCTATGTATATATCGATGATTTTATCATCGAAGTCTATACAATACATGAAAGGTGCTCGCAATCATATCAAGACGGATATTTGGATGAAACCATATACTATTCAAGTTCATAACGTGAGCATATTCCCTTAGAAATACATACCTATCAGTCTTCACACATCCATATAATATTGCGGAATTAAATATGGATAAATCATATCAAAGATACATATAGTCATGCTATCCTAAAAGGGATGCAAACTCTTTTTATACAAAGTATCAATGATAAAGTGGTATCATGAATCATTATGGAATAATTATTTTAAAGCATCATAAAGTGTATATGGCTTCCTAGAATGACTGGCCACAATCACAATTATGCACTCAAGATTCAACACCTACATTATCTATCAAGATAATATAGAACAATATTGCAAAATGAGATTTTTGCAAAGTTCAGGGGGGAGAAAACTCCTAGACTAGACTTATGAATTATCATCCGATAAATAAAAATATTGTACTCTTTTTCTTATGAGTTCTCCAACTGATTTCTCATATAGGATTTATTGAGACAAATACTTTACCTACCAATTTATATATTTTATTCTTATGTTTTCCAACAGGATTTAGAAGGTATAAGACTCTGCAAGATCAAAGATTCTCAAGATTTCAAGATCGGAGAGAATCAAGATCAAACAAGGATTTTTCAACACTCAAGACTATGTAAAAATTCAAGACGATGACATCACAATGGAAATTGGACAACGTTGTCCAAGGGAAGGGGGGGGGGGGGGGGGTGGGGGGGTGTTAGAGATAAATAGCAGTTAGCGGTAGATATAGGCTAACCTGTCAGTTATTATCTAGCGTTGTCCAGAAGCTGCCCAGACTGAAACGACACCACGTCTTATCGAAACAGACGTGAGGTTTTGTATCCGGCATGTAAAACGACTCTTGGGGACCTATAAATACCCAAGTTCAGATCAATACAATTTACACTTTTTCCTCTCAATCTCTCACTTCTTCTCATGGTGGACGAGTCTGATGTACGAGAGAAATAAGTTATATTTTTTTAGGGGAAAGCGCTTACATACGTACGTGCGCGTGATAGACGGCGAAACCTATATGCCGCCCGCTGGCATCCCTGAATTTCAGCGGCGCCTGAAGAGTTTTGCGCGCAAGCGTTTTTGGGCCGGCCCATTAGCACTCCAGAACAAATAAAAAGGATAATAGCGTGCTACCGCGGGAGTCGAACACAGAACCTCCTTCGTGCGTGAACGTCGAACTAACACTGTGCTACGCTCGGGTTAACGTAAAAGTAGCATTATTTTCTCTTTTATTAGTATCCAGTTTTAGGTTTTCGGGTTTCTTTTTCTTTTTTGTTTTTCCATTTTATTCTTTCTTTTTTCTGTTTTCTTTTTCCGTTTCCTTTTTATTTCTATTTATTTTTTCTTTTCTTTTCTTTTCTTTTCCATTTTGTTTTTATGTTTTCTTTTTTGGTTTTATTTTTTGTTTTTCTTTTTTTTTCTTTTTTTCTTTTTTTGTTTTAATTTTCGCTTAGTCTAAAAATGGTTCATATTTTGGAAAATAATTAAAAGATGGTTCTGATTTTTTGAAAATGGTTACGAACCGAAAAAAAATGATTTTCTTTTTTAGAATATTTGTTCTGAACCAAAAAAAAATTGTTTCGGTTGTTCAAAAATGGTTCCAAATGAAAAATGGTTCCGATATTTGAAAATGGTTCCATTTTTTAAAATGGTTCCTTTTTGAAAATTGTTTAGAGCCGAAAAAATGGTTCTGATTTTTGTAATGGTTCCTTTTTTAAATGGTGCCGAACCGAAAAAATGGTTCATTTTTAAAAAACGGTTCCGAACCAAAAAAATGGTTCCTTTTTGAAAATGGTTCTGAACCGAAAAATGGTTTCGATTTTTTAGAAAATGGTTCTGATTTTTTAAAATGGTTCCAATTTTTCCAAAATGGTTCCTTTTTGAAAATGGTTCCTTTTTAAAACGTTTCCAAACCGAAAAAATGGTTCCTTTTTGAAAATGGTTCTGAACCAAAAAATGGTCCCGATTTTTTTGAAAATGGTTCTGATTTTTTAAAATGGTTCTGATTTTTCGAAAATGGTCCTTTTTGAAAATGGTTCCTAAGCAGAAAAATGGTTCCGAACCAAAAAATGGTTCCTTTTTAGAAATGGTTCCGATTTTTAAAATGGTTCCTTTTGAAAATGGTTCCGAACCAAAAAATGGTTCCTTTTTTAAAACGGTTTCAACTTTAAAAATGGTTCCTAATTGGAAAATTGTTTATTTTTAAAAATGGTTCCAAAATCGAAAATGGTTCCATTTTGAAAATGGTTCCAAATTCGAAAATGGTTCCAAATAAAAAAATGGTTCCATTTTGAAAATGGTTCCAAATATAAAAATGGTTCCAAATTCGAAAATGGTTCCATTTTGAAAATGGTTCCAAATTCGTAAATGGCTCCATTTTGAAAATGGTTCCAAATTCAAAAATGGTTCCATTTTGAAAAATGGTTCCAAATATAAAAATGCTTCCAAATTTAAAAATGGTTCCATTTTGAAAATGGTTCCAAATTAAAAATGGTTCCAAGAAAATGCGAAAACAAAAAATAGTTCCAATTTGAGCATTGTTCATTTCTGAAAATGGTTCCAAATTTAAAAATGGTTCCGAATTTAAAATGGTTCCAGATTTAAAATGGTTCCAAGATTAAAATGGTTCCAAATTAAAAATGGTTCCTAAATTAAAATGGTTCCAAATTTGTAAATTGTTTGTTTTTGAAAATGGTTCCATTTTGAATTTTTTTGCAAATTTAAAAATGGTTCCATTTGGAAAATGGGTTCGAATCTAAAAATGGTTCCAAATTTAAAAATGGTTCCATTTATAAAATGGTTTTAAATTTAAAAAACGGTTCCATTTAAAATGGTTCCCAATTTTAAAATAGTTCCATTTTGAAAATGGTTGCTAATTTTAAAATAGTTCCATTTTCAAAAATGGTTTTGAATTTAAAAACATTTTTAAATTTTTCCATTTTGATAATGGTTCTATTTTTAAAATATTTTCAAATTTGAAAATTGTTTATTTTTTAAAATGGTTCTCAATTTTAAATTGTTCATTTTTTAAAACGGTTCCAAATATATAGTACGTAATACGTATGTGTATAACTGTAAATAATTGCTGGTTTTAAAAAAATATAATTGTAAATAAATATTAATAATCTTCTCTAAAATGTATAGTATATAATCCCAATGTGTATAAATATGACAAAAACATGAGTCGGACCGCGTGGCTAGCTCAGCCTTGGCGCCTGCGCGCGGTGCATGACGTTGCTGTTTCGAATCCTACCTTACGCATTATATTTTTCTCGTGTGGGTGTCAGCCAGCGAAAGCGAAGCAGTCAGGCGCGAAGCAGTACAAAAACAACTAGCGAGCGAAGTGGGCCAGCCCATCTGTCGACTCCTTCAGGCGCCGCTAGGCTTAAGGGGCGCCAACGGGCGCCGCAAAGCGCCTCCCGTGATAGACCTAACGGGACAGGATGCGCAGGCAGTGAAGGGCTAAAGCCCACGCACAGGCCTGCACAAACTAGACTCCTGGCCCGTCCAAGCCCAGAACCACAGGGTATTACTAGTACACGACTGGAATCAATCGAAAAGAAACGACCAAGACGTGACTTCTCTGTATGCACAATTGTCTGTAAAGATCATGAATTTGAGGCAATGTTCTTAATTAGGTTGCTTTTGGCATTAAGGGTGATAATTATGCATGGCAGCTTATGTGCCGATTTTTTTGTTCATTTTAGTGTTTGTATAACCGACTTATCTCTGGTTTCATGACCATTCCCTTTACAGATTATACAAAACTGAATAATACGCCACATTTAGCAACACAAACTAAGCCTCACACTTCATGTTTTTTGATTCGAGAGAATGGACATAAAAAAACGGCAAACACATGTTTTTGTACACTTTTGCTAAACAGAGACGTAACCACACATGTTCATATATTTTTTAAGACGAATATATACATAGTCGTGCATTGTAGCAATGATTGAAGTTTGCGCGATATCTAGCATATGCATAGCCTAAAAAAATGGCATGTGGGATTTTCATCATTGCTTTTTTTAAACCTATTCAAGCCTGAAGCCTAGTCATACATTTTAGCAATTTTGATGTTCACTAGATATATGTCATGTGCCTAATCTCAAAAGAGATATATATAGCATGTGGAACTTATCTCTAAGTTCCGCGTTCAAAGATTTGTCATCATTGATTATTACCTAATTTAGCATCCTTGTGTTAATATGGGGTATGGCAACATTTAGTATTTTCCATCTATTTTTACAGCAATTTGGGAGAGTCTTAAGAACATCCTTATCCATCCATGAGGTGTATCATGGGTGAATTTATGGATTGTTAATGCCCCAGACTCCGAGTTAAATTTCTTCCATCTATGTGACCCTGGGAACCTGCTGCTCAGGCCTATAAAGAGGCGAACCGAGAGCGAGGACACATCACACATCCATACCACACCTATTGCATCACAAAGTTCTTGGCCCCGTAGAGCACCAGTGAGTTATAGCAAAACCACCTACGAAGGCTACCATGGCGACGACGATGGCTTCCAAGATGGTCGGCGCCCTCTTCCTGGTCCTTCTGCTGGCGCTCACCCCGAGCGATGGCCAGATCTTGCCGACCCCTTGCTGCCGCTTCAACTGCTGCGACGGAAAGCCGGAGTGCTGCGACCCAGGGCACGGCCCGCTGGTGCCCATCACCGCCGCGGCACCGTCCACTTTCCAGGCCGCTCCCACCCCAGGGCCGGCCAATCGCAAGGTCTCGGCTGGAAACTAGCGATCGCCTCACATCTTCAGAGTTTGCGCCGGCCAAACTATCTAGCTGCGTCACTAAATGTATGTGGGTGCGTGTGTTGGCACCCAGATAGTTTAGCTTAGCTGGGTTTAATTATTCGCCTATATATGATACTTAGCTTGTACTCATATTGTTGTACTAGCTGCATGTATCCATAAACATAGTAATAAGAGGTTATATCCTGCTGAAATAGCTGATTTGAAATTCACGTCCTCCTGCGGCTACAGCTATCTTCTTATATTTACTAATTGGGGGCCCCAACGGAGGCTCCACGTTAATCCTCAACAACTACTCCACGTTAATCCTCAACAACTAAGAAAATTAACCATCTGATCTCCCTCATTAGCTATCTACTATCGTCCGATCAAATAAAGAGTCCTTAAGTTGCATCCCACGTGCATGCCTCCATGATGACCTTTTCCATTGGCTTAAAAAATTTAAACGGGATGTCAAGAGAAAAACTTCTCCATCGCAGATCGATTCTGCCCCACCAAGGCACAACCGCGCCGTCATGAGATCGCCAAGGGCCGCTCCATCTCATCTTCCCCGACGAGCGGCATGGCATGCATAGTGCAATGTCCTTCGTACATGGGGTACCGTGGCATGCATATGCCCATGTGATACAATCTAATTGGAGCTGCCAGGTGGCTGCTCACAGCCGTGGAGGCATCAAGGTCAAGGGTTAACAGATCGATATATCTCAAGCTTATTCTAAACTATGACGCCGTCGGCCACCGACGATTTTGCAGCTGAAACTAGGGATGCATGCTCACCGCCGATGTCGCTGAAGCCCGAGGGTTCAGTGTCCGCGAAGAAATTTGATTTTCACGTTGAGAACCAATAGCCTAGATGGAGGCCTCTAATCTACATCAAACTACTTATGCAAGATATTAGCACACGGAAGCATCAGATTTCATCTACCGTATTACGAGCAGCGCGAACTTCAATCTTTCTTATATCTCAAGCTTATTCTAAACTATGACGCCGCCGGCCACCGACGATTTTGCAGCTGAAACTAGGGATGCATGCTCGCCGGCGATGTCGCTGAAGCCCGAGGATTCAGTGTCTGCGAAGAAATTTAATTTTCACGTTCAGAACCAATCGCCTAGATGGAGGCCTCCAGAATCCTACATCAAACTACTTATGCAAGATATTAGCAAACGGAAGCATCAGATTTCATCTACGGTATTACGAGCAGCGCGAACTTGAATCTTTCTTATCACTATCTTTGATTGATCATTGGTATGTTTTTTTGCGAGTTAGATCATTGATATGTTATACTATTACTAGGAGTTGATCAGGCTCCACGTGAGTATTGAACTCCATGGATTTTTGTGATCCTACGGGCATTCAGCACACAAAAGGAGGATTTACAGAAAGAGGGAGCATGCACCTGCTGCAAACGAATGGATGCACAAGAATGTAAGCAACTCATGGCGAGGTCTTGGCTACATGTGCACTGCCATCGAGTCCGACCGGCATCATCTTTCCCAGGTCCTTTCTTCTACGGTTCTGCCCATTAACACTACAAAACTTCTTCCATCATGTCATTAGTTAAGGCATATGTTAGTTATGTGATGTCATCCATTACATGCACGGATTTCTGTAGGTTGTTGCCGGTGTATGATCCAGGTGTTTCAAAAATTAAGGCTTTGCATCAGGTGCCGGTGTATGATCTCAAATTCTCTTGACTTCCGTGGGTTAACTGATGAATTTCGCGCAGTACTTCTATCATTACTTCTGCAGGTTCTTTAAACTGAACCTCTTTGTTAATGATGACAGAATGTGCACTAATAGATGGTTGCAAAGAAGTACATGAACTTTTTTATATATGTGTCAAGAGTTCAAGACCGATTCCTTGGTATTGTTGCATTGTTATGCTTCATTTTTCTGTTCTTGCAAACAAAGTCTATGCATCGGATCGAGTTTATATTCTGCAGCCGCTGTGGTTTCTCCCTCTCATCAGGTATGTAGAAGAGCTCTGGCCAAATGATTAGCTTTTTGTAACTGAATGTCTGCTCCAATGCCCCCGTGTAGGCACTCAGAGAACAACTCCTCACCGTTTGAATAAAAGAGTGGAACCTTTCTAATGTATTTCTTACAGCTTTGTTTTCACACTGATAGCTCCTTAAATGTACTTTTTACTTGCTGAGATTTTGTTGTGATCTCTCCTGGAAACTTAGGGGGCTATAACGTACAAGTCAAAGAGTATGTGATCTGCAAGTACAGGTGTGCGAATTGGTAGATTTAACTCTAGGTTGTATTATTATTCAGGGATGTACTTTTCTTTCTAAAGAATTACATATATCAAGTTGTACGTCTTACACGCTTCCTTACATGTGAATTTTTGTAGTGACAATGATTGAATGATGACAGATGGTGTGAGGCTGCTAGAGATATCCACCGAGAGCAAACTCCAATTACTGTTATTATTCCATCGATCCTAGAAAATACGAAATGAAGGAGGGACCAATGTCTTTGCCAAATGATTAACAGTACCGGGTGCCAGTCAGAGGAGGAGATCAAGAGGCTCAAGGAGATGTTCAAAACAAGCACACTAGAAGACCTCATGAACGGGATGGACAGGCAGGGCACTTAGCTTTCATACATGAAATTCAGCAACTGATAGAAGCAGTGAGTCTTAATTTAGATAGCATAGTTAACGTATCATCGTGAATACAAATTATTTTCTAATTCTATTTTGAGGCCGGAGTTCGTCACTGTGTCGGCTGGTGCACATGAACAGAATGGACGGTGGGGAGCATCTCTACACAACATTCCAGTACTTCGACAAGGAGAGCAGTGGGTAAATTCCGCACCAGAAGTAGATAATCTGTACATCTCACTATCTCAGGCATCTGGATTCTGGATTCTAGAGACTGGGTTGCACACATGTTTAACTCATATATTTATGCAGGTAAGCGCAAATGAAGAGCCGCAATAAGCCTTGCCAGAGAAAAATCTGTATGAGGCCGAGGAGTTCAAGGATATCATCTCTGAAGTCGATGAAACAGAGTACAGAGTTGTAATTGTAAGTACGTGCAGCTTTATCAATCCACATGAATTTCACAAGGTTCACACTGGATGCAGTTAAACTCACATAGAATTCAGGGGGGAAGTGTGTGTTCCAAACTGCGTATGTATTGCATCCTACGTGATGGGTGGTACAGATTTTTGCGTAAGCAAGCTTCTGCTGTTTAATGAGGGTAAATAAGATGAATGCAAATTAAAAGGTTTTTAAGGATACGTCCGAGCGGACGCATCGGTTTCAAGAAGAAGAGGCCAAGAGGCCGATTACAACGTGTTTAGGCACACACGCCTGAAACGCCATCCACCAAAAAAGGGAAGGGATCACTCGCCAACCCTCCACCTATCTACGGGCCCTAGGCTACCCCTAAACAACCTAACCGATCGCCACAAGTCGGCCTCGGCCTGTACCATCCTGGTGGCAGACTCCACCGATGGTCTATGCCCCTCAAAGACTACATTGTTCCTGTGTCTCCACAGGCTCCAGCAGATCAGAGTGATCGCAGTCCACATATCCTTCGCCTCATTGCCACCAAGCGTCCTCAGAGGCAACCACTCCTCTAAACGGGCATCGTGGTCAGGGATCCAGTCTGCTCTCCCCCATCTAGACAGGAAGGAGGACCACACGTCTCTGGCTAGGACACAACCAAGCAGCAGGTGGTCAATATCTTCTTCCACCTGGTCACAGAAGGGGCAAGCAGCCGGTCTAGGAAGCCCCCGACGCCCTAGGCGGTCGGCTGTCCAGCATCTTTTCCTCAGTGCTAGCCAAAGGAAGAACTTGCACTTGTTGGGGGCTCGCGAGCACCAGATTTGCTGGCCCCAGCCATCCCAATCTGGCCTTCAAAGAAAGCCCTGTAGGCCGACCGAGCTGAGTATTTGTGGTTGGCCTCCAGACTCCACCTAAACTCGTCTGCGGTCCCTACGGACAAGGCGAAGCCCTCCACGCTGTCAGCCAGGGACAGCAACTCGCGTATCTCACGCGCGTCCAGGTCAGGGGGGACATCCTCGAGCCAACCGCCAGCGAGTCCTTCCCTTACTCGTCGGGAGCACCGGGCACTCTTGGGCACTTTAAGGAAGAGGCATGGAGCCAAATCCTTTACCCGACCAAGCCCTCCAGGTAACCACCTATCCGTCCAGAAGAAGGTGGATGCCCCATCGCCTACCACAGAAACAGTGGCCGTCTCGAACAGCTCCCGTACCAAACGAGGAACCTGGATGTTGAACTCGATCCAGGGTTTCGACCTATCTGTCCTGCTAAGCCAGAGCCACCTTGCTCTCAGCGCCAGGTTCATGAGCCTCAGGTTAGGAATACCGAGGCCCCCCAAGCGCTTGGGCATGCAAGCTCTCTTCCACGCAACCAAACAGTGTCCTCCACGCGCGTCTTTGCGCCCCGCCCACAAGAATCCACGAATGATCTTCTCAATCGCCACGAGGGTTTCAACCGACAAGTCCAGCGACATCATAGCGAAGATCGATACCGCCGAGAGAGTGGTCCTCACAAGCTCGAGCCGCCCCCGCGGTTCAGAAGCCCTGCCCGCCACCTGGGGAGGTGGCTGGCCACGCTATCCACAATATACTGGAGCTGAGCCGCCGTCAACTTCCTAAGGGAGAGAGGAAGACCCAAGTACCGCAGAGGAAACGGCAGCAGTGGACATTGTAGCTCCTGGGCCACCAGGTGAGCCTCATGCTCTCCACAGCGTATCAGGTGCGCCGAACATTTCTCCAGATTTGCCCTCAGTCCTGAGACCATACCAAAATCCTCAAGTAGTTGTGCGAAAACTCTGAGGTCTCCCGGTAGCGGCCGGAGAAACGTCACCACGTCGTCGGCATAGATCGATGTGCGGTGCCTAAGCCCCGTCTCTGCGAGAGGCGCCAACAATCCACAGGCCGTAGCCCTCTCAATCAACAGGTGCAAAACCTCCATGATAAGGATGAAGAGTTGCGGCGAGAGCGGATCCCCTTGCCTTAGTCCACGCCTGTTGAAGATCTTCCCGCCAGGATGTCCATTAAGGAGCACCCTTGTGGAGGCGGATGACAAAAGGACGCATATGGTTGCAATCAGAAGCTCACCAAACCCCATCTTTCGCAACACCTCTACCAGGAAGGCCCAACTTACTGTGTCAAAAGCCTTGGTGATGTCGAGCTTCAAGAGAACTGCCGGGGTTTCCAATCTATGAAGCTTCCGCGCTGTGCATTGGACCATCATGAAGTTATCATGCAAGCATCATCCTCGAAAAAACGCACTCTGATGCGCACCCACCAACTGGGGTAGAGAGGGGGCCACCCTACAGGCCACCACCTTGGCCACGAGCATGGCGAATCCGTGAATCAAGCTAATAGGGCGGAAGTCCCGCACCTCTTCAGCCCCCACCTTCTTAGGCAGGAGGGTGATGAGAGCTTGGTTGACAGAGCTGAATCCACGGGCGTCCCGGCGAGAGAGTGAGTCAAAAGCCTCCATGACGTCCTTCTTGATGATTCCCCAACATGCCACATAAAATCTGTTGGAGAAACTGTCGGGACCCGGACACTTGTCCAACGGCATGCCTCTAATAGCATTCCACACCTCCTCCTCTGAGAAGGCCATCTCCAAGTGGGACAGATCCACGGTGGGCATCTGTAGGAAGTCCAAGTCGAAGGAGAAGGGGCGATCGATCTCAGTGCCAAGCAGGTCGTCAAAGAAGGAGTCCACGGCCTCAGCCTTGTCTACATGCTCGGTCTTCCTCGTCCCATCGACCATAAGGTGGCCAATGAAGTTCTGCCGCCGCCGGTGGCTGGCGTGCGTGTGGAAAAACCTAGTGCAAGCGTCACCCTCTCGCAACCACAGCACTCTCGCACGTTGCCTCGCCATTGTGCGCTCGAGGGATGCCAGACCAAGCAACTTCCCTTTGAGGATCTTACGAAGTCCTCTCTCCTCCACTGAGAGAGTCCGGGATTCCATGGCCACATCGAGGCGAAAGATCAGTTCATTGGCCATCAGAATTTGAAGCTTGATGTTGCCAATGAATTTATTACTCCACCGAGCTAGACTCTTGGCTGTGGCCCGAAGCTTGAGGTCCAACCTTTTGAACGGGTTGACCTCCGACTCCACTGACGACCAAGCTTCCTTTACAACCTCGAGGAAGCCCTCAGCCTTCGTCCAGAAGGACTGGAACTGGAATCTACGCCCCACATGCAAGTCTGGGGCTAAGCTGAGTACCAAGGGACAGTGGTCAGACGGCCCTGACGAGTTCGCCGAGAGAAAAGCGTCTGGAAAAAGCTCCTCCCAATCCACGGTCGTGAAGACCCTATCCAGCTTCTCCATGGTTGGTTGCTGGCGCTCGTTAGACCACGTGAACCTGCGACCATTGAGGTAAACCTCCTTGAGCTCCAACCTAGACAGCCTGTGCCGGAAGCGCCCCATCATGGCGTGGTGGAGGACACCCTGGTTTTTGTCCTCCGGATCAACAATGAGGTTGAAATCACCTGCCACCATCCACGGCCCTGCATGCAGGTCCCTAATATCCTGGAGCTCGAGAAGGAAGGCCCTCTTAGCGTCCACGCCCTGAGGGCCGTAAACCCCCGTGAACCACCAAATTAAAAGGTTATGTACAAAAAACGTAATTAATCTCATTTGAAGAAACCGGTATTAAAGTACTGAACCAAATAGACGGTTCAATTTAACTTATGTCACTGGAATTTGAGAAATACCCAATGAAGTAACATGCAGGAAAATTAAAAAGAAGTGGGATCACCCATTTATAACATAATTGCATTAGGCTGCACGCAGGCAACACCCAGATGAATATGATAAACAGAATATTCAGATTGTAGTTTCATGGCACTATTCCATCAAGTCTAATTACCTACGGTGTCCTTAAATCCAAAAAGAAATTTAGGCAACAGTGAATTCACATGTATGCAGAATATCACGTATGTGACAGCATGGTTTCAATCAATATTACATTGTGCAGTAAATATTCCACATGACTTACATGTTTAGTGAGTCACATCAAGCAAAGAATTAAGCTTCTCTTTAGTTTTCACTATCATGTTTCCTTACCCATGATGCAAGATTATTAGACTAGAAGTGATATGCCTTACAGTTGACAGTAGTTATACCACTACATTTTAGTTCGGGTAAACTTCATGAAAAAGATAATTAAGTTTTGGATAAGTTGAGAAAATGAAAATTAATATAATTCTTTTTTCTTCAGATCCACAAAAAATCTCTTTTTTATAGATAGGTGGTCGAGTCAATAAATTACTTAAATACATCAGAAATTATTCCAATTATACCGTCAACTAAATCGCAGTTCAAAAAGCAAAATATAAGAATCAAAGGAAGAAAGACAAAATCCTGAATCTTTCCCTAGACCAGAAAAAAGAGTAGTAGCTTCTCAGCGGTCAAGGCGGAATTCATACATCAACTACCGTAGTCGCTACACCTCTGATGTCTTGCCCATTTTGAAAAGAAAGAGGACCAAGAAGAAGCGCTTTCTTGTCCACGTGAGTTCCCCCATGGATCCTGCCTTGCAGACGATTGTAGCCTTTAGAAAAGTGATTCTCCTGCTCTTGACTCATCAAGCCGACGCCGACTCACACCATCCTCTGAAACAAGTGACCTATATGATGTGTTAGTTCCAGCAATCTCCTCGGTGGCTCCTCTGTTATCCCTCCCTTTACGACATATTTGCGCCTCCTTTCACAGTGGCAATTTGGACCTTTCACAGTGGCAATTTAGATCCAAACATAGGGAGAAATGGAGACAAACTTCTTCAAAATGTTTCATAGAGAGAAGAGATGAGATTTTTATAGAGAAAGGGATGTTGCGTGAAGACCATGAACCCTGCGCATATACACATCTGTGGAATTGATTCTCGAATTCTACGCACAATCACACACATTGCATACTAACTGGAGTGGATGAGTTTCAAGATCGAGAAAGTCACAAAATATATCTGAGTAGCAATTGAAACGAAGTCTCAAACATTAAAAATAACCCGCATTAAGAAGTAACTCATTGGGCCAGAACTGAGATTTGGTTGGTTCTCAAAGTCTAACACTTTTTTTACTAATGAAATTCTCAGATATCAGTAACCACAGTGTGCAGATCCATAAAAAGTATCGCGTAAAACAGAAAAAAATTGTTTCATGCCCGATACATATAAAATTTAAACACATGACATTCAAATTTTATGCAAAAAATATTTTAGTGGGTTATATATGTCACTTGAAATATATATAAAACCAAAATCAAAATTATGCAAAATATGGCAAGTAATCAAAAAATTTAACCAAAAAACTTGTCCGTGCGGATGCACGGGTTGATGACTAGTAGTGTCTAACGATAAACCATGATCGCAGCACAGATGATTCCATCGCGCTTAGGAAGAGAACAATGCAAAGCGAATCCTTCAATTAAATCTGCCAAACTTGAATCTACTACAGTTGCTCTGTTCTCGACCAAATCGACCGCCTTCTCATCTCCCTGAACACCGATTGAGCACCTCACCCCACTGACCACTTCAGTCACTTGCACGAGTAGGCCCGGCCCTGGACCCATGAGCAAGGGGGGCCCCAAATCTGCACTTCCTTTGGTGTATTGCTCATAGGATTAAGTATATTTTCACCCTGAAATTTATAGGATTAGACACAAATCACGTTGGACAATAAATTGGTCTGTTTTAAACCCGCAAATATACAAAACCGTCTAAATCACCCCCTATCAGTGGTTTTTACCGAATTTGGCCGGTTTTGGGCAAATTGGGATGGTTTTGCTGGCGTTTACTCTAGGCGCTGACGTGGCGCCGTCTGCTAACAGCGTTATCTGCTCGTGCTGCGTGAGCGCCACCTCCGCTCCGCCCACACCTGCTCGATCTCGTGTCCACGCGGCCCGTCCACCGCATCTCCTGCCCCGAGCTCCTCGCCTTACGCAAGCTGTTCGGATCCGCGAACGCCGCACTCGCGTTCCTCCGCATGTACTGCACCTTGTTCGCCCTTTCTCGCCGTTAGCGGACAGCGCCACGTCAGCGCCAGAGTCAACGCCAGCAAAACTGCCCCAATTTTCCCAAAACCGCCAAAATTCGCCAAAAACCACTGGCAGGGGGTGATTTAGACGGTTTTATGGATTTGAGGGTTCAGAACAGACCAATTTATTGTCCAGCGAGATTTGTATCCAATCCTATAAATTTCCTTATTGTCCCTTTCATGCATGTGTTTAACTTTATCAGTTGGACCTATTTGATTTCTTGCTCTCTCAGAAGTTTGCCACCTGCTCATCAGCATCCACTTTGGTGTAATATTATGAAAAACAAAGCTCCGTGTGAAAGTACACATAGACAGCCCTACCAACAAGATAGCTGCATATTGGATCGAATGTCGACAGGGCATGCCACAGAAAAATACGACTGAAATCGAAAATGTCTTCGGGGAACTAGCTAATTTGTTTCTTGCTTATTTGTCAGTCAACCAGGCAGAAATGTTACTCCTGAATAGTACTGTCATAGAAAAAACAAAATATAGGGTAGATGGCTCCCGCGACTGCGTCCGCGCCCTTGCCCCCGCCGCCGCCGCCGCCGCCGCCACGTTCGCTCCCTCCACCTCCCTTCAAGCCCACCGTCCTTGCTCCGGCCGCGCCTCGGTTCCTGTCCAGGAAGTCGCGGGAGCCGCTGCCCTCCCCAAGCCCTGCTGCTGCGTCCTCTGCCGCCGATCCAGATCTGGCGATGCCGTCGCCGCCGTGCGTTTCGCCGGCGCGGGTCTCGCGCTCCTCCTCTTCCGAGGTGGTTCCGGACTCATGCGCGGGCTCCCCTGCTGCGCCTGCTTCCGTCTTCGCTCCTGGTGCTCCAAGGCGGGTACTGGCCTCTGTGGTCGTTGGCTGCTTTAATGGCGGCGTGGAGGAGGACGAGCGACGCGACGGGTGGGAGAAGGTTGGCCTGAGGCGCCGTCCGCGACATGTCGCTCCGCCGCAGAGCCCACGCCGCCCCAGCCTGGCTTCCACCGAGCGGGAGCGTGCCTTCAAGAAGAGGATGCAGGGCTTGTGCTACCGTTGCCTTTCTTCTCGCCATTTCGTCCGTCACTGCCGCGACCCAATCCGCTGCCTCACTTGCCGCCGCTCCGGCCACCGCGCAAGGGATTGCCAAGACAAGCTCGCCATCGACCTTGCTCGGGCTGCTGCTCGCGAGTTTGCTCGCCCCAGGCCTCTGTCCACGCCGTACGTCAAGGGAGGCCGCCCGTTCTCCGAGGTCGTCTCGGGCCATCCCGCCGATCCGCCCACCGCCTCCGGCTCTCAGGGACCGCGTGGTGGCCACCGCGAGGCTTGTCACCGTGGTGGGAAGGAGGCCATGCATCGGGAGCGCTCGCGTTCCCCTCGCCGCTGCCGGGCGCGCGGCACGGGCGGTGGCACGAGCCGCCATCACGCCGCCGAGTACGCCGCGCCTTTGCCGGTCAAGACGCCCGCGCTCGAGCTGCTGGAGTTGCAACCAGCTGGTGCGGGGGACAAGCTGTCTTCGCTGGCGGATCTGGATGGGAGCTGCTTCCGCATCGCTGTGGAGCGTGTGATGGCGGAGGCCGGCCTGAGTCGTGAGTTCTTGTCTCACGTCGCCAAGCTCTGCAGCGACTTGATCGCCCTGCACGACACGCCCCGCGGCGAGGCCGCCCACTTCCTGGAGCACGTCGGCCACTGCGCCGAGCCCCAGCCTCTGCCGTCTTCTCCGCTGGCCGTTCTGGACGGCCTTGGCTCGTCGACTGCTGTCAGTGAATTCGTGGGGTCGCTGTCTCCGTTGCTGCCCGCTACTGGCGACGCCGTCGTCGTCTCGCCACCGGAGAATGATGTGGAAATGGAGGAGGAGGGGACTGAAGCCTGGCAAGTTTGCGCAGAAGACCATGTTGACGAGCTTGAGCTGCGTACCTTGGCTCTGCTCGCCAAGGAAATTGAGGACCTCGTCTTATCTGAATCAGCAAAGCCACACGCCTCTGTGCTTGTTCCCCAGCAGGAGATCCTTAGGGAGGTGCCGATCTTGATGGCCCCAGCCCCTGTGTTCGTTCCCCAGCAGGAGACCCTTGTGGAGGTGCCGATCTTGATGGGGCCTGAAGTCATCGCTGACCCGGGACCTTTGATTTCCTCGGCCCCAACCTTCACAGAATCCCTCACTGTTCGCATCACTGCTCCTCTGTTGTCTGCGGCTCCACCATTGCCGGCCAGGCGCCGCCCCAGAAACCCCGCCCCGGTTCCCACTCGCCAAGCTAGCGATCGGCGGGCTGTCACATCCATGGCGGGGTTGAGCACGATTGAGAAGGGGCGTCGTGTCCTTCGCAAGAAATGGGGGCCGCCGGCGGAAGACGAAACGGAAGGGGTTGCCTCAGAGGAGGTGCTGCAGCAGCGTTTCATGGCCCTCTTCAAGGATCCGAAGACGGCGCTGGAGACGGAGGCGGTGAGGGCTCTGTTCGGCAGAGTGGGGCCTTCAAGATCCGTGATTTCCAAGACGGCCGGGAGACGGGCTACTACATCGGCTGCGGCGCGGGCTGCCCGCGCAGCTGCGTAAGCATCTCTTGCTTGTGCTGTGGTCCCATGGTTTCCAATGCAAGTACAACTGTTAGAGAGTGGTGCCTCGGGTTGTGGTGCCTGGCCTGTGTGTCTATGTTCATGGCAGCATTTTGCTTCGCCGGCGGAGTGGTGGAGTTTCATGGCAGCTTCACTAACTCAAGATGACCTTCTGGCGGTCATATATGGAGTGTGGCATATCTGGAAGAAAAGGTGGCGCCGCGTTTTGCAGCAGGCGGTGGCCACCGAGACTAGTTTCATGTGGTCGGTGCTCACTAAAGATGAGCTGTTGGTGGCCATCTTTGGGGTTTGGCATGTGTGGAAGGAGCGTTGCCGCCGGGTTCTTCAACAAGTGATTGCCACAGATGACCAAGTTCTGGACCTAATCAGAGAAGACTTTCTTCTCCTGGGCACTTACCTGGCGGGTAGACGCTTCGCTGCTAACTTGGAGCCGCCTTTGGAGGCGACCGTTGGCGAGTAATCGGCATGCCGGTCACGCAGTTCTGTTGGCCTAGGCTATTAGTCTGCCATTCATGTTGTTGTCTTTCCTTTGTTGTTCGCTAGATTCTTTCTAGATTGTAAACTGTACTATTTCTATCCTCTGAAATGCATTGGCAGAACACCTGCCGTTAAATCTTCAAAAGAAATGTTACTCCTTCCCTTCAAGCTCAAGTGATCAAATTCTGACGATACACACTACCAAAGCGATTGAGCTGCATGCACCCAGAACCACATAAACAGTGGATTTCTAGCACCACTACTAGAAGGAGAACTTGAACACCATGTCATGGCTGTACACCTGCCGGGGCCTGAGGATCTGCGATGGGAAATTGGGGCGGTTCACGGCGTCGGGGAACCCCTGCGTCTCCAGACATAGTGCGCCATAGCGGTTGTACACCTTGCCGCCCTTCCCCCTCAGCCCGCTCAGCCCGTTGCCCGTGTAGAACTGCACCCCGGGCTGGTCGGCCCACAGCTCCATCGCCCTGCCAGACACGCCGTCGCGGACCACCGCCACCCGTCGCAGCTGCCGCCGCAGGCCGCCAGACTCCCCACCGTCCACTGCGTAGTTGGTGTCGTAACCCGTGACTCCATGGCGCAGGAGCTCGCCTATGCGCAAGCCCACGGCCGCCGGCTTGCGGAAGTCGTAGGGCGTGCCTGCCACGGGCGCGAGCCGCCCCGTCGGGATGAGCGCGGCGTCCACGGGCGTGTACCAGGAGGCGAAGAGACGGACCTTCTCGCCGAGGATGCTGCCGCTGCCGTGGCCGCCGAGGTTCCAGTAGGCATGATGGGCGAGGTTCACCGGGGTGGCCTTGCCTCGCGCCGTAGCGTTCATGTGAATGCTCAGTACGTGTGAGCTCGAAATCTGGTACGTCACGTACACATCCAGGTCGCCTGGAAACCCTGTGAAGTACTGAAGTTCAGCTCCACTCATTCAAAATCGATGCATATTAACAGAAATTCAGTAAAAATAGCGTAATCATGTCAAAAAGAGAAGTAATAATAGGGCAATAACAAAGTGCAAGAATTACGGGTAAAAGTAAAAAAATTGCATGAAGATGTAGAGTACGGTAGTGTTACGCAACTTTTGGATTGGAATGTACAATACACCCTCCTTGATTAAGCACTAGTTTACACAAACGTTTATTTATAAACTTTTTTTTATATAAATGGGGGGCCAGCCTCTGCATCAAAATGATGCACACGGCCGTTTATTTATAAACTAAACAAAAGAATATTAGGTCTAGCAAAAACGTCAACCAAGAGTTTTTTTAGATAAAGAGCATATATTAATATCGCGAAGATACCAATTACACCCAGGCTCTGCAGCAACGTGTTACCCTAGCGGCCACACGGATGCACACAACCCAGAATAAAAAGAAGAATTACAAAAAAGAAAAGTCCGCTATAGTGATCTATCCTTGTAACAGCAGATCTAACACCACCAAAACAGTACCAGAAGTCCAGCTTCTTCAAAAGCGACGCCTCCAATAAGAAAACAGTGTTCAAGCGCCGTCATCACCATGATCATAGATCATAGGTTTTCACCCTGAAGATAGTCCACACTCACAAAAACAATGCCTTCAAAAAGGTCATTGCCAGGCACAACCAATTAAGGCCAGACCTTGGATTTTTACCCTGAAGTTTAAGACTCTGAACTTCTCCTGTGCTGTCGCCCCCACCTGCCGTTGCCGCTGCTGCAAGTTTCGAAACACCAAGCCAATCTCTCATCGCCACCAGGACTTGAACCACCATTATTAGTCCTCAAAACTCGGCTTCCATGTCATTCTCCGCACACTGACTTCACCATGGACCAAAAGGCATGCCCACGGTGGCAACCGAGTGCAGAGCTTCGCAACGCTCCCTCTGAAATCAAACGGTCAGAAAAAAACATGGTTGCGCGCGGTCGAATCCCACCTGATCCGGCAATCTCCAGGCTTAAATTGCCCAATGGAGTTCGCCGGCGGAGCCTTCCGGAACTCGACACTCCGGCCAGATCAATGAACACCGGCATCAAGTAGATCTTCGTCTTGGCGTGAGACAGATCCAAGGACCGCCACCTTTATTGGGCAGATCGGCAGCCCCCACGCCGCCGCCCGCCATGCCCGAGGCCGCCGCCCCGTCGTCCAAGTGGTGTAGGTAGACCGCAGACCGTCGTTGGCGTGCAGGACATAGCAGACAGGGAGCAGGTCGGAGCCCTCCCAGCCGGTCGAGCCTTCCCCGCCTCCGCTGCATAGCGCCACCACCACGCCTCAGGCCGCCGTCGCCCCGCACCACCATGGCTGGAGGAGTAGCCACGGGCGCCGCCGCTGCCACACCCAGCCGCGACTAGCAGGGGCCCCGCCGCCGCCCATCGCGCGGGCCAAGCCCGGCGGCGCTCCGGCGGCGGCGGAAGGAGCGGAGGGAGAGAGGGGGGTCTCTAGCGCCGGAGGCTCGGTTGCCCCGGTGCGGCGACGGCGCGGGAGTGTACAACCAAGAGTTGTTATACCAACATAATTAATGTCAAATCTACATTTATCTACTTTTGATAATTTACCCAAAAACTTTTGATAAATGTAGATCATAGCTACAAACTCTTTGAGTTTCCATTTACCCAAAATTTACTTGGGATCATGTCATATCATTCTTGTTCCACTAGGCTCGTCTACAAGTGTATTTTCCAGCTGACCAGCATGATGAGCACGAGACCAGCTCACTAGTCACTACTGCTTGTGCTATTCCACGATGACAAGGAAGGTAAAAGGCCAATGCATATGCACTCAAAATTAATTCCCGCATTGTGATAGCACTAGCACTGGAAGTTGCTGCTCAGCTGCAACACAAGTTATTTTCGAAAAAAGAGGCAACACAAGTGCCAATGTTCTTCATTACAGAAAGAGGCAACATATGAGTTCCAGGCCATATATCCTGACACACATGACACATCCTTTTTTAGATAAAGACACATGACACATCTACTTGCCCAAGCACTCCTTATAGAAAAGAAAAAGAAAGCCACTTGTTCATACCAGAAAATAGTAAGTGCAAGTGGAAACTCAAAGAGTTGTAGCTATGATTGCTCCAAATTCCTTACCTTGCTCTCCGTCGAAGCTCTGGTAATACAGAGTGATGAACGGTGAGCTGCCACCTCCGACGTGGTCCTTCACCGTCCATACGACCTTGCTGAATCCTCGGTGACTACCTGGACAGCAACCGAAAGAAAGATGACCGATCACAGCTCGTAGCAGGGCCTCTTGCACAACAAGGGGGAAAATGAAATGATTTCATCTTGTACCGTGGAGAGTGTTGTTGCCATCATTGGGGATCAACCGGTAGGCTTTGCCGTCCAGCGTGAACCGGGCGCCGGCGATCCTGTTGGCAACGCGACCGATCAGCCCTCCGAAGTAGGCCGTGCCGTTCTGCACATAAACGCCAGATTTGAGACTGAGATTAGAAACAAAAAAGAGAGTAAAAGTGCTGATCCGGATGAGTAAAAGTTCGAGGTTTGGTGATCGGCATGGTTCGAGAAAAGTGCTGATCCGGATGAGGAACAGAAGGAATGAAGCGAATTGGATGTGCAGGATATTGAAAAACAAGGGAGGGAGAAATAACTATGTGGATGTATGCAATGTATCCATGCGTTTTGATTTGGACACGAAAAGAGAGTAAAAGTTGCATGCGCAGTATGAAGTTGCCCACCATCTTGATCTAAAAACATCAGGAGCCAAAAAGAAGAAGAAAAGAAACGGAGAGTTTCTATGTTCTTACAACATATTCAGCAACTGTATCATAGCCGAGGACTACATCCGCCAAATTTCCTACAATGAAGAATGAAACATTTGCAAAAACTGTCAAACTCCCTCGAACTCGTGTAGATAAACTAAAAGAGAACCACGAAGAAGAAGAAGCATATCACTACCTCTGGAGTCGGGGAGAATCACAGACATGAGAGTAGCACCCCAGTTAGTGATCTTGATGGAGAAATCCCCCTTCTTGAGCTCATAGACACCGACCATCTTTCTCTCGGCCGCCGCGCGACCGGACAGGCCAAGCGCCACAAGGCAGGATGCAAGAACAGCGAGAAACAGTGGATGCACGGCTCTCGCCATGTTTAAGCGTGCAAACAAGGTAGAGACTCAGCTTAGCTAGAAGAGCTCAAAGAAGAGAGACCCGGCAAGGAGACGTACGTGGAGGCAAGAAGATATAAAGCGACATCATCGATCCTGCTTTCCTTGGTCTGTGTGACCACCCCCAGTATCGAGTGTCTTCTGTCAGATATGGGCATGGTCCTGCGCAGCACAGCCTGCCTCGTGCCGCGCAAACTCGCCGTACGATAGCTTCCTCTCCGGTGACTGATCGGAACCAACGGATGATGCTGATCCGGCTGTGGCTGTACAGGTGTCTTGTCTTGCCTGATCAGCGGCACTGGCTGGCTGTAGTGCGCGTCCCTGCTGAGTCTACATGCCTTGCAAATATGGTGATCACGTAGTATTAGGCGAAGGGTTTGAATGACCGAATATGCGATGTGATCCGGCACAAAGCATATGTGAGTATCAGCCAGACTGCAAGAGTAAGCCGCTCGATGTTCCGTGGGTAGATACTCCCTCCGTTTCAATATATAAGACATTTTAGCTATTCAACATGTTGTCTACATGCACACTAATATGAGTGCACATACACACTAAAATATGTCTACATACATCTAGATATATGTGAATGTGAACAAATGCTAAAACATCTTATATTTAGAAACGGAGGGAGTATATAGGTAGAGTACTTACAGGTTTGGCGACCGTTAAGTTGCGTGTACAATGATTGATAAGACGGTTTTATTTTACACCTGCCACTAATTAAGATATGTAAAAAAAAAGTGGGTGTATAGGTTATTTCATAATCTTAACTCTAGTATCAAATATACCTAAGTATATAGTGAGACAATTGTTGCTAAGAGAACATCTTAGCTCGATCTCTTAGCTAAGAACAGCAAACTTTTTTTCCCGTTTCTCTCTCTTCCAACTCAGCAATTATCATACGTGACATTGGTAAGATAAATCATTGTACATGCCCTAAGCAGGATTCTGGTAACCATGCAGATACTTTTTGTAACTGTAACCGAGCTTACCAGTGTTACCGGTAAACAACCGTACCGGCCAACAAATGTGAGTTTCAATATAGTTTATACTAGTTGAAATCGGCGCGGCGTCGTGGTAAATTCAATGTATTTTTTGTTTTTTTTAATGGATAATATACTTTGCAAGAAAATTGTGCAAATTTGAAAATTGTTGAAATGCAAAGAGAGCTTATGTTTAAAAATTGTTTAGATTTAGAAAATGTTCAAATTGGGAAGTTGTCCAAATTTGATTTTTTTTTACGTTTGTAAAATGATCGGGCATTTGAAAGTTTGAAATATTCAAATTTGAAATTTGATCATATGTCATAAATAGTCAGCATTTATTTTTGTGATCATGTTGATATATTTTTTCATATTTTTCAGATGGATAAACATGCATGAAACGTATTTGAAACCTTTCGGAATATTGTTGAATATTATTGTGAAAACAATATTTTTCTATTGTTGAGTATTTTCTGGGGAAAATTATATGTTGGAAAAATCTCCAACAAATTTTGTATGAAAAATATTTTGAACTTATAAAATTTGTTGAGGATCCATTTTTAACATGTTAAACTTTTCTCTTGGTCATTTTGGTAATTGTAGATATGTCTTAATTTTAATTGTTTGTTGTCACATGAATTTGAGACAAATAGTTGGGATACGTTTTTAACACATTGAACTTTTTTTTTGGTTTGAAATGATTTAGCTCAATTGTAGACAAATAATAACTTAAAACGTTCAATCGTGCATGAATCGTAAACAAATAGCTGGGATTTTTTTTGAACACTTTGATATGTTGGACATTTTTTTCCTGGTTCTTAGTAAATTGGGTACGAATGATGAAAGTGTAATTCAAATTAAACTCAAGTTGATTAACCATGTATGAAATGCAATAGTTGCAAAGTTTTTTTTCTTTGTTAACAAATTTTCATACATTGTTTGCATTATACTGAATCTCAGATGAAAAGTTATAAATTTTACAAATTTAGTTTTTTTATAATTATTAAATAAAAGTGTAATTTAAATTAAATTCAAGTTGATTAATCATGTATGGAATGCAACAGTTGGAAAGTTTTTTTTCGCAAATTTTCATACATTGTTTGCGTTATTCTGAATTTCAGATGAAAATTTACAAATTTTACAAATTTTAGGGTTTTCTGTAAATATTAAACGGCTGATAGGGGGACCCACATGTCAGTTTTTTTTTCTTATACGAAAATGTAAAGTTTCTGACATATGGGCCCGCTGTGACGTGGGCAAGTGGCGTCGCGCGCCGGCGGCGGCCGCGCTGCCGAGCTCGCGCTCGAGCAAGCGAGCACGCGCGTGGGCATGGGATTGCGCGGATCTGCGAGAGGAGGTGGAGGGGAGCAGAACGGGCGGCGCGGCGGACCATTTGGTCGCCGGAATCGCCACCGGCGAGCAAATCCGCAGCGACGGACGGCGAGCGCGGCGTCGACGACTCCGGCGTGCGTGCGGCGTTCCGGCACGCCAAACTCGGCGAGGAGGGAGAGGACGCGACGGCGGAGGCTGCTGTGTCCGTCGATTCGTGGGGGGAGGTGCGTAGCGGCGGCGGAGCACGTCAGCGGCGGCAGCGAGCTCCGGCTCGCGCGGGGAAGAGAAGAAGGGGAGGGGGATGTGCGGGGGACCTAATTGCAATTTGCAGAGAGTGTAGGGATTTTTTTGCAAAATGACCATGGGGACCGTCGGATCGAAGATCGACGGCGCGGAGACGCGCACGCACTGTAGAAGCACGCGTACTGTATGTGAACAGTCGCGCGGTGACGTGGGCATGCCGAGAGGAGGCTGATGGGGTGCCCTTTTATATATAGAATAGATAGATGTGTGCAAGAACCTTCATATGAACTGAGAGCAAATTTTGTATTTTGTTCAAACTAGCATGGTGGCCCTCGCAAATGCGAGGGCATCATATGTAGTATATCAAAATAACACGCTGGCCTTTTGGAAATGCAAGAAGCATAATCTTTAGTTTGTATAAAGTTTTAAACTTTTATTCTATCTTTTGTAGATATTTTTCCTTTGTTTTACCTCCTTTCGTTGCCAAATACACAATGTTTTAGGCATGGATATTTTTGTACATATATATAAATATTTTTCTTGCAAATAATTAGGAAAATATGGATTAGTTCAATATATATAATTATATTGATCCGGTTTCTTTTCAATAACCTATTTGTACATCCATACATAGAGTTGTGAGTGAACCAAACAAACCCACATTTGATGGAGTGCATATGGCGATGAAGATGGTGTGGTGATGGTGTTGATGAAGATGAAGATGATGATCCCGATAATGCACTACGTGCTGACAATGACGATGGACTCGATTTCCCCCTCCATGAGGGAAGTTACCCCGGCAAGATCTGGTCTACCGGAGAACTCTGCCCCTCAGTCTCCGTTCCGCCCTGAAATAGGTGAATGGGCGTCGGGTGTCGAGCACCAGGGTGGCCTCATGGCAACGTGGTGCGCCCAAAGGGGTGGCTGCACCGGCCTCCCACGGCGCCACGTGGAAGCCCTCCTAGGAGCTTTTTTTTGGCTCCCAGCCTCTTTTTATCTGTCACAATTTTGTGATTTTTCTCATGATTTATTGAGTGCTGAAAATTGGGCTTCTCTTCGGGTATTTTTCCTCCTTTTTCTAGAGTCCTGGTGCTTCCCCCTCTTAACTGTAAAACATGTAAAATAAGAGGAAACAACATTAGAATTGCATCATAATATGAAATATATCAATTGATCAAGCTAAATTAAGGTGTAAATAGTGATGCAATATGGATGTATCCCTCCCTTCTTTGGGTTACTATCTCTATCTTTTTAATTGGTATCAGAGCCAGTAACTCTTTCTAAAGGATTTACTACCTTAATATTGAGATGGTTGACACCGTTGAGGAGGATGCCTTGAAGTACTCGAAAGTGGCGTAAAAAGGATGTTGGTAGAACAACAAGAGTCTTTGTTCGCATCTGTGCAAACGCAAATTTATAAGGTCGTTGCCACCACACTCAAAAGCAATTGTCTCTCAACACACCTTTCAGAACAAGCAATAGTGTTGGGAGTGATGTGAAGGCTTCTGACTCCCCCGGTAAATCTGAGAAGTTTGCCCCCTATAGTGCGGCTGGCCACACCTATCTTCATGCCCCCATCCAAATAATGCATATGACCCCTTAAATTCCACCACCCTCATTTGATGGAACTCACTTTTCCTACTGGAAATCTTCTGTGGAATCTCATCTTTGTAGTTTTATCGAGGAACTTTGGGATGTGATGGAGGAAGGATACAAGCATGTGGATCCAGAAAGCTTGATGCCTCTTGAGTGTGTTTCCCTTCAACTCAACTCCACGACTCATAACTAGATTCACAATGCATTCCACCGTCCTCTCTATAATCAAGTACATCGCATCGAGTTTCAAAAAAAAAGTACATCGCATCAAATCCACCAAGGAGCAATGGGAAAGGATGTCAATCTTCATGAAGGAGCCCCCCTCTCATTCAAGAATCAAACTATGATCATGCCAAGAGAGAAATGGGTGTCTTCCTGGTCCGTGACTAAGAGTACCTTACTAGACAGGAAAGTCTCTCTCTTCTCTCAAAGAACCGCTTCGAATAACTTAGTTTTTTATGGGGGGTGCTTGGATATTTATGGGCAGACCTGAAATTTCACCATTATATAGGAAGTACCTAGCCCAGCGGTAACAAATAGTTAAACCCAGAGGTACCAGACTTGTAGAAAGTTTGAACTAATTGGCAGTAGAACTAAATCTCGAAGGTATCTAATGAAAAAGGTTCGGAAGTACTAGAGATAAGAATGACTAGTTTCTATCCTCGGAATGTGAGCGTTCAGCAGTACCGACGTGAATCACCTAGGAGTTAAGGTACCGGATCGAAAAAGCACCCTCAATAATAGAGTTGGATACAAAATTGCCTAGTATGTGCTTGGAGATACCAACTAAATTTGACTTGTAAGTGTCATCCCTATACATAGACTTTCCTGGAAAACATTAAGAAGGGTTGGTGATTTTGACAACAGACCGAACTCGGTAGTGCTGACAGAAATAGATACTCGTCAATAACAGGTCTCGGCTTGTCTCTCAAACTTACATGGACGGATGTATCGGAATGAAAACATCTGGAGGTGTCTAAAGTGCAAATGATGGAGTCTGGAGATATTTTGTGGGATTTGAAGTAAAACTTTGTGGAAAATTTATAGGGATCATGTTTACTTTTCCTTTTTCAAGTGTCACTCTTGATAGTACGGCATACCTATAAAAGAATAAAATACAAATTATATTGCATTGTAGCTTATACAAACAATATTATTACCCTTTTTAGGGCCACCGAGCATCTCATGCATGATCCACTTAAGCATGACATGATCACTTAAGCATAAGAAATATCCACTTATGATGTCTTGAGCATTGTGAACTAAACCCTGCAACACTTGGCTTAACTATAGGTTCCCTAGTTGACTTGTCATTAATCATCGAAACCCTTGAGAAATCTCGGACGCAATCCCCGAGAGATCACAAATGCAAAGCACGCTCGTGCCAGAGCTTCCCGACATGAAGAGAGTAGCAATTTGGCCCCACCATGAGTTCTGCGACACTAGAAATCCATCGAGGATGTTTGACACAATGGTAGAGGAAGACGTGTGGTATTTCCCTAGGTGCCAATTCCGCCCACATCCACACGACGACGAGCAAATTAAAACTCAGCCCACTAAGTAGCCTTGCAGATAGCGGAAAGTCCTTTTAGAACCCGAGCTCCATGGAGCTCGATTTTTAAAAATTTTAAAATCCACACATTTTGGTTTCCAAAAATCGTGAAAAAAATCACAAGTGTTGGTAGTGCCGGGACACACACACGTGAATTTTTTTGACTTCAAATTCGTTATATTCTGGGCTAGATCTAAAAGACAAATTTCTGAATCGGAATACCGGATTCAAAATTTTGAAAATCTGTAAAAATTTGTCTTTTTTTCACAGCCCAAAATACAACGAATTTGAAGTCAAAAAAATTCACGCGTGTGTGCCCCGGCACTACCTACACCTGTGATTTTTTTCACGATTTTTGGAAACTCAAAAATGTGAATTTCCATTTTTTTTTTAAAGGGCTCCGTGGAGCTCGGGAGCCAAATCACCGTTCTCGATAGATAGCACCTATGCTCCCCCATGCCATGGATCGATGACATAAAAGATCTAAAGGCGACATCGCCATAAAAAGAAGGTGTTAGGACAAAGACAAAAACAATCACCCTGAGCCTGGAGTGCCAACGATCTGGACGAACAATGACAGAGGTATTGAAAACAGAGATGTGGTAAGTTCTCGTTGTCGGCGAAGACAATGTAGCTAGGAGGGTGGGGGAGGGTCTAATGGAGCGGCAGCTGCGTTGACCTCCAGATTCGTTTGTTGGTGGCTTGAAAGTCTAAAGGTTTCTTTAGGCGATATTTCTTTGTAAATCAAGTTTGTTGAATCTAACTATACTGAGATTTTCAAAATCTTGAACTGTTTCGTGTCTCAAGTTGAAATGCGTGCAACTAGTTCGTAGAATCGGTATCAGATTTGACATCTAGCACCATACGCCCTCCATATCAACAACTTATTACACATAATCCTATTTTTGCGACTTGATAAGAAGTAAGGGGCTCATCGGACCGGTATTAGGAGCTTCTTGAATGTCATTTTGGACTTGTGCTCCACCATTTTTAATATAATATACTATAAAGCAAATATATATATATTACATGATGAATTTTTTTCATGACGAATCTAACCATATGGGTTACTAGTTCTTGGTCTAAGTATTCAAAACAATTTCATAGTAAGGCATGTCCCAAAAGACATATATTTGTGATACGGAGGGAGTAAGTACATTTTTCGATATAGGGCAATAAAGAATAAATCACTAAGGATCTGATCATGGTTTTTTCTCTGTGCAACGCCGTCAAGAAGGTAACGGTGAATAACAACCATCATTGCCTAGTACAACCAATGAAGGTTCGCCTAAGGATTTTCACCCCGAAACCCAGTACTCAAGAAGCACCACCAGATCTCAGTCACCCTGTGTTGCCACCTCCACAAACCAAGCCGCCATTGCCGCCTCCACAAACCAAGCCGCCACTTTTAAACCTCCTAGCATTGACGATGCCGAACACAAAATGAGCACGCCCTAACGTGTGCAACGTCTTTAGTGTCGGTTGTCGCTCTATTTCCGACCGTCCATCCAGACTAGGCAAGCACACACCATGGATCTAAAATGTGGGACATCTATGGCGTTAGAGTGTTTTTGGGAGCGAGTAACTAAATTGACCCATAATCTTTTGGAATGTTGTTTTGGACTTGCTACGATATTAGGCGATCCCACTTTTTTAATATAATATACTATAAAGCACACTAAAATATTATACGATGAACATATTTCTTATGATAAAATCATGGTTTACTTGTTTTTAGTATAAATATTCGAAACAATATTTATAGTAAGTTTTACATGTTTGACTTATGGCTTGTCCAAAACAACATATATTTGTGATACAGAGGGAGTAACTAAATATTCGAAATAGGGCAATAAAAAAGATATCAAGTACACCCGATATATGCACCAACTCAATATCAAGAGCAAGTCAAAACATCGAGGATGCACACAACTAAATTATTATTAAAATAAATAAAATAAAATATACAAAAATGGCAGCCAAGTGTGAAACTGAAGCGACATCAACCACCGTCCGAAACAACAGATGAGTTGCGAGAAATGTGCTACAACAACAACAACACCTCCGACACATAAGCGTCGTCGTTTCGGGATTCCAATCACTAAGGACTAGATAATGGTTTTCACCCTATAGAGAAAGTCTAAGTAATCTTCGTGCATCGCCTTCAAGATGGTAACGATGAATAAGCACCGTCATTGCTCGATACAACCAATAAAGGTTCAGCCAAGGTTATTTTCACCCGGAACCCAGTACTCAAGAAGCAGCATCAGATCTCACCCACCTCCACAGACCAAGCCGCCACCTTTAAACCTTCTAGCATTGACAGTGCCGAACACAAAATAAAGGCGTGCAACGTCTTTAGGGTTTGCTGTCGCGACCGTCCATCCAAGATGGGGCAAGCACACGACCCAAAATGTGGGGGTACAGAGTGTTTTTGTGAGCGTAACTACATACAAGAAAATCTAAGTTGTCTTAGTTGTAGACACACTATTTGTCTCGGGCGCCAGGAAGCACGGTTGATAGCACAACATATAAAGATTCAGTATGTGGCCAAAAAAAAAACTGTTACCGATGTCAAACAGCTACCAGCATAAAATGCATTCGGAACACTATTTGTCTCTTAGGGAGCAGCTTAGTTTCAAAGTTCATGAGAATATTCGTTGAGACAATCCAGCAAATTTGTAGCGAAACAAAGGTTGCATTATTACATATCGGTGTAATCAACAAGAATTACAACCTAAAAGCTTTCCCGTCCGAGAAGCTTTGGGACCTGCCAAGAATTTAAGCTTTCAACAGCCCCAGACGAATACATGTCTTGACTCTTGGTCACAAATGACACCAATCATAATAATCTATAATAAAGTGCCAAACTCCCTTACTATAATCCACCAATCTATCATCTATAGGATCTGTAGAATGTTCAAATGTGGTTTAAGAACAGCTATATAGTTCTGACAGAAATTTATTCCGGAGCGAGCGCTTAGTCTCAAAGTTTGTCAACGTCAATGACATTCCTGAAGCTGCCACCGAGCAACGACAGAGGCCACCGCCGTGCACCCTCCCCTCGGGTACAGCGAGCTCTCTGCTCCTATCCAACGACGGCGGCAGGGATGGCGACGAGGACTTCATGGAGAGGGGAACCAGCACCTGAGGAGGTATCAGCTCCGGCCTCCCCGCCGTGGCCACGGGCGAGCCGTCGCACTCCGACACCGTGCTAACGCCCGAAGATGAGTAGTCATAGTTCATGGTGCTGGCTGCTGTGGCCGATGACGACACGATGCCTCGGAAGAGGCCCGGCCCGATCAGGCTCCCGCCGCCGCTCTTCCCTGCCCCGCCGCCGTGTCGACGTTGCTGGGACGACTGCGCGGCCACCAGCGTCGCGTGGGCGGCACAGAGGCCGCTCCGGCCACGGGCAAACTTCTCGCAGCCCGTGCCGAACGTGCACCGCTTGCCGCCGCCGTGGGCCTTACAGAACTCCGTGCTCCCCTGCGCGCTCTTGCCGCAGCTGTCGACCTTGCACCGCTTGCCCCCGCCGTGCTTCACGCAGAAGTCCGTGCGCCCGCGGGCGCTCTTGCCGCACCCGGGCACCGCAGCGCTTCCCGCCGCCGTGCGCCACGCAGTAGCTGGTGCCGCCGTGGAAGCTCTTGGGCAGAGGCCGCCGCCTTCGTACATGCAGCGCTTCCCACCGCCGTGCGCCTTACACAGCGGCGTGCTGCCTTCCGCGCCCTTGGAGCAGCCATCGAAGACGCATCTCTTGCCGCCCCGTGGGACTTGCAGTACAGCGTGCTGCCCTGCGCCCCCTTGCGGCAGTCCGGGTACTGGCATCGGCGGCCGCCTCCGTGGGAGATACAGAACCCGACCTTTCCCTCGGCGCTGCGGATGCAGCCCTCGACTGCGCACCGTTTCCCTCCTCCGTGCTTGATGCATCGCCCGGACTTGCCCCGCGCGGCCTTAGGGCAGTCGTTGTATCCGCACCGGCGCCCTCCGCCGTGGGCAATACAGTGATCCGTCTTACCCTCGGCGCTCTTGGTGCAGCCAAGCTGCATACACCGGCGTCCTCCTCCGTGAGCCTTGCAGTAGGCCGTGCGGCTCTCGGCACCCTTGTAACACCCGGGCTTCTGGCACCTCTGCCCGCCTCCATGGGCAATGCACAGGCCTGACGCGCCTCTGGCGCCTTTAGAGCACCCTTTGAACCTGCACTTCTTCGGATGCCGGCGATGAGCCGGCTGCCCAGGATTGGTTACACCAGTGACAGCATCAGAGCTCACACCAAACGAACCCTCTGTCATGGTTGTTGTTGAAGGTTCAGGGCTGAACTGAAGGTGATGCTGAGCATGCCCATTTGCGCTGTCCGTGTGATCCAGCAGATCATCATTTGCATCTACTAGCTGAGCCTCTTGAGCAAAGAGGAGCGACGGCATGTAGCCACCGGAGCTCCTCCTGGCCGACGTCGACCCCTCGTCCACAACGGAAAAGGATATAATGTTTCCTTTTGTCGCTTCAGAACGCCGACCCATAGCTTCAGCATTGCCTCCCTGATCACGAAGCCCAAGGCTCATCGTCCCAGGATTAGTGAACGATAAACTCCGGCCAAACAGTGTCACCGGCGCTTTCGACTTGCCTGCTTCTCCGGCAGGCTGCTGGTAATCCGGGAGCTTGGTTCCGGCGGCGGGCCCAATCCAAGTACCAGCCTGCACGCGTCATCTTGTGCTGAAACATGACTCGACATCCGGACACCCTGTTGCCACGGCTGCAGGTGTCCATTGCTGAACCACGGAAGTCCAAGGAAAATGAGGTCGGACCATGGCTGACTGTCGTGTAGCTTGGCACAGAGTGTCCCGCCATAAACACCGCAGAGCTGTCCATCGAGGGGTGGCTTCCACGGTGACGGATATCCGCGAAGCCGTTATTCATCTAGGCTAAGTACCTTTGTACACTGAACTGAGTATTTTGTTTTCCTTTGAACTGGATGAAGGTGGTGGAAGAAACAACAGAAGATCAGGTGATTCCTGATCTTTTATATGTGCATGGTGGAGTAGACGAAGTCGAAGAATATGAGCAGCAGCGAGGTACCGTTGAATCCGCTACTAACAAAACCTGACGTGTCTGCCCTGTCCATTACCTTCTGGCTCCAGCAAAAAATTGTGACCTGATAGGTACTTGAGCCCTGTCAGACTAAACCATCCGATACAGTGATGATGTAGTTGAGCATCCAGTGTCTTCGATTTTCTTCAACTAGATGTTGAGCATCAGGTGGGAGCAGAGGAGCTCAAATGCTATATATGTGCCAGGGCAATCTTCAGATTAGAACAGTACTGCAACAAAGTGGAAATGGCAAGTCAGATGGTGTTCATGCTCCCATATATACAGCTTAACATGACTCCTAATTAGCTGTATCAAATGTACATTTGAATGGGGTTAACTAGCGAAATAAGGTAGTACCCCTAGAACCGAAACCAGAAAAAAACCGGTCTATCTAAATCTGCATATTAATCGGTAAATGAACATATCATTGGCTCCGGAAAAGTGCCTTGAATTGCAGAAGCAAAAGATCAATGGGGGCTACTTTTTAGACGGAAGGCTCGAAGTGAGCCCAGCTTTGAATTAACAAAGCCAACAACCGGCCAAGAGTTACAACTTACAGGAACAAGCTGGAGAAACCAGCCACAACACCCACACACACGCACACCTCAGAGCAACAGAGTACAACAAAGGCAAAACAGCCAAACTAGACTAAAGCTTGAACCGCATGAATCGCCTTGACATCTGTTGCACGGAGACGGCACCGATGATGTCGAAACCAACGTCCTCCTCCACACCATCATCGCCACCACCAAGACACGCCGTCGGGGAAGAGAACCAAGCAGGGTTTGGGAATCCGAGGGCTTGTAGCAACACCTCCAAGAAGGTAAGCGGCGTGCGAAGACGTCGTCGTTGCCGGCAGAGACGGAGCCCTGCAAAGTTTTCACCAAAGCCCCAAAGCACAAGCCGCTACGAGGTAAACATAAACCGAAGGAGCACCGGCGGGGCGAGATGGGACGGAGGGGCAGAACCCAGCGTACTGAACAAAGGAAGGGTCTACATGGCGACGCCTTCAACAAGGGGAACAACACCCGGAGGTGTTGTCGTCACCAGCAACGGACATAGCCACTGCACGGTTTTCACCGAGACCCATACGCAGCCAGATGTCGGCCGCCGCCGTGAGGACACGGAGAAGACAGCACCAACCGCCGTCGACGCCTACACCCCATCGGTCGCGAAGTGCTCCAGCCCCAACACGGAGCACAAGCGAGAGCAGGCCAGAGTTCCCACCTGCAGAACAGCCGGCCCGGCCCGGCCCAGCCCGGCCCAGATCCAGCAACGCGGCTCGAGATCTGGCAGCCCGACGGCCACCAGAGCAGCACGGGGCCCGGGCAACACCGAAGACCACTCGGTCAGCGCCGACCACGACGCCGGAGCAGCAGCACAAGCCCCCAATGGCGGCCGTCCGGCCGCCCACCAGATCCCCCCAAGGATCTAGGAGAGCCCCTACAACCAAGCGAGGGAGAGCTCTGGGGGCTGCGGCGTGCGTCTGCGAGGGCCGGCGAGCGGCTGAGCAGGGGAAACGCAGCGAGCTCGCACGGGGAAAGGACGGAGGGGCCAAGCCCATCCAGGGCCCGAGGTCACCGAAACGCACACCACACCACGCACACGAGAGGGGTCTCCCCGTCGCCACCGTCAGCCGCCGCGTCGGCGGCGTCCTCCGGCGATGGCGGGGGAGGGGGGAGGGAGGGGAAGGAGCTCAGGGCGGCTAGGGTTTTTTCGCCTCCCGAGTCGCCCTCGAGAGAGCGACGCGGGGGCCTCAATGGGGGCTACTGGAATTCTGTGTTTCCTGTTTCCTCGTCCAGTGGTCTGATTGACTATGCGGCTCCACGCCAACCAGAGAACATCGTGGAATCTTACACAATCATCGCGAGGAGAATCAAAATAGGCAGACAAAGGACTGGTAGAGTGAATATTCGTGAGATGCAGCTCAAGTTGACCACAGAACGAATATCAGTAGAAGATGGGAATTAGGAATTGCTCAATATGATACGAACACATCAATCAAGACCTCACATAGATGATAGATCCAAGTTTTTCTCTTTTTTGCAAACCATAAAGCTTACTTATGTCACTCTAGTATGTCACCCATGGGTAAAGCAGAAAGTTTGACAAATTTGCACATACAAAATCCATGGTTTCGACAAAAACAAGTAATCTAGACATATTTGACAGATGAGACTTTTTTGCTCATCATTAGCCATATGCCTAGAGAATACGGTGACAGAAAAGGACATGCCAAGTACACAATAGCATAAGTCAAAGCTTCGTTTGCATAGGAGCCACATACTAATAAACTAAAATTCACTTAAACAACTTGGCTAAACTTTTGAGCCTTTCGGACTACGAATCCTCCACAACCCCTATTGAACAGATAACTGAATCACTTTTTTTTTCTAGAAAGGAGGTTGCAACAATTGATAAACCCCCTAGTGCATATATAACAATTGATAAATCTGTGAGACGCCATCCATTCCCCACACCTTATAGAAGCAATTGATTAGTCTGGAGTCAGATTAGTTCAAGTCGCACCTAATAGCTACAGCTTGCGGGAGATTATCCCTCTACAACCATCTGGGTCAACATTGTTAACCACGACAACGAGCAAAAATTTCAAGGATAATTGGAAGTGTTCATCTAGTTGACTAAACGATGTTACGCTCCAATACCCGTGGCCTTGGAGAAGGATCGTCGGAGGTATGGGTGGGGGTGCCACCTTCGATTACTCTGAATTTCAACAACCAAGAACTTGACCACAACCTTACAAGACGATACAGAACTGCAGCTACCCAATTATATGTGATACCTGTTCTGCACAAAACTTTACTAAGGACATCGTTTAAACAAAGTAGGATGTGCCCACTACTTTAAGGAATATGTTGTCAGACATGAGAGGAGACAAATTTCCTCGTACTTTTGTAATTAAGTGTCAGTTTACGACGCACTTGCATCAAAACAGAAAAACTATTTCAGAAAATACCTTTGCATGACAAAAAATACTGAAGGAGTTACGATGTAGATTTTTTTTTTTTTGTTGAGAGAATCAGTTACGATGTAGATGAGCATGGAAGAGAACACAAGTGGCTAGCCCACAAACAGGAAAGCGATACCTGAACTTTGTAGGACATACAAACAAGAAATCATAAGGTAGCTCCTACATACAGCATAGCCTCGATAAACCCAACTAATTAAGATCGTATAATGAAATCTCATCAATTCAAAAGGAAGAATATACAGGAGGGCAGGACACATGACAGATCTATATGAATTGCCTAAGTAAAACATCCATGGCAGAAGCCTCAAACTCTAGATTCAGGAGTCGGGCCTCTGAATTGGAACCCATTCGGATGAGCTCAAGAGCACACAACAGAACAAAATTATCAACAGAAACACACAAAAAGGCAAACAATGGATATAAACCAAGACAGAGCAGAGCACCAAATCTTGGAGAAGGAAAGAAGGACGGAGTAGGGAGTAATCACCTACGATCTATCCCAATGGAGGATGCTCTGCTGTCCTTTGCGCAGAGAGAGAGAGGGAGAGGGAGATTCTCCGATTCTCTTTTGTTGGAGAAGGTAGCAGAGGGAGAGAGAGAGCGGGTGTTTATGGTCGACGGTGTCTGGTTGTTTTTTGCAAAGGGGTTTGCAGGTGCGCAACGTCAGATGACGGCGGTGTTTGCCAGGCAGCGCCTTTCTTCCCACGCACCTGGCTCCGCTCGGCTCGCAGCGCAGCCGAGCTGGCCGACGGCTCTGGCTCTGCATGTGTGGTGTAGGTTTCGCGAGTGTCCCAGTTTGGTGGATCGATTGTACTCCACTCTCCCGAGTTGTTGCCTTTTTTAGAACAGTGACAAGAGGAGTCTGATACTACGTTTTGAAGGGGACTTCTGCGATGGGACCACAACCCTCCTCTCCTCTCATCTCCTCTCATCCACCTCAGGGTTTGAGAGTCGCCTTGGTACTGCCGGGCCGAACCGGAGCCTCTCCCGTCGGCGTTGCTGGTTGGAGATGGTCGAGGGGAATTCTAGAAGATCTTCCCTAGCCTCGGCACGACCGCGACGGTTCCTAATGCGCCAAGTGGTGCCATACCCGGCTGCAACAGGGTTGGCCGTACCTCGAGGCTCAGCAGCGGCGGCGATGTGCAAGGACCGAATCACGTTTCTGTGTCCCTTTCTAGGGTGCTCTGTGTAAAAGTCTAGAACCTGGTTGTAATTTCTTATTTCTTTCGGGTCCCGTTTGTAAAAGTGTGCCCTCGCCGTATTAATGCAGTCTCTTTTCGGGCCCTTACACGTTCCTGAAAAAAGATAGGGGAATTCTGCAGCGTCGGATTAAAGCTAGTACAGTAGTAAGCTGCTACCTCCGTTCTTTTAAGTAAAGCGTATATTTTTAGTTAAAAGTTAGCATAGTATAACTTTGACTAATCTTATAAAAAATATGAATATTTATTGAAATTTGATTACCATACAATGAAAATATATTATGTGGTGATTCTATTCATATTGATTTGGTATTTGAAATATTCATTTTTTTACGTATAAGATCGGTCAAAGTTACCCTAATGAGTATTTTTAGATCTTATTACCAGCTATATAAAGAAGTTCACAAAGTCTAATGGAGAACCGGGAATATATACGAGACCTGAACTAGCTAACTACCAACCATGGCCATCTAATTCTCATCCCTTTCAACAAAAAGCAGAGGCTGTAGCGACACGATGATGCGATTGGCTGAAGCATTACGTGCACAAGTTTGCATCTCTCCTTCTGGATCTCTCCAACTAATCACAAAATGCCGACTCACTTGAATTGGTTCGGTTGGTAGCGATAATATCGTAGGGTGGACCATGCCTGATGCCTATAGGCGCAAGAATGGTATTTACTTATTTATTATTATTGTTGCCCGGGGTCCAAATTTTTTTGTTCTAGAAATGAGACAAAGCTCAAGCCTTTATATCGACGATGCACACACCATTTTATTTAAAATTTCGGTTCCACAATTCTTGTCGTGGTTTTAGGTTAACCATGACAAGAATTATAGAACTGAGGGTATAGCATTTATAAACAGTTAACCATATTCTTGAACCGTTGACTAAATCGGCTGAAAAAAAGTCGGACGGACATCTCTAGTAGATTGCACCCTGAGTGCTAAAACTGACGTGCTTCCATATGGTGAAGTGAGGACCATGTAGGGATCCAGTAAGGGCTTGTTTGGTAACTGTAATCCCGAGGGGATCCTGGTCTTTTCCCGGGGAGAATTTTCCCCTAATCCGGAGGTCGGGAAAAGAATTCCAGGGTTTTACACCTGTTTCTTCAGATTCCTGACCGGTATTATTTTCCCGGGAATATTTAACCCGGACAGCCAAACAAGCCTAAGGGGTTTAGTGGATAACCTACAAAAATCAGAAGGTTTGGCTTCGTTAAAGATAGTAACGTTGTGTCGGTTTCAAATAGACCAACATAAATCTTACTGAAAGATCTTAAACTAACTGTTTAGAAGACAAATGAGAAGATACACCGTATTTTCCTTCGTTAAAGATAGTAACATTGTGGTTGCACTTTTTTTTCGGCAACCATGTTTTGCATCATTTTATGCACCAATACATCTTGCTTTAAATGGTTGTAGTTTTATAAAAAAATCTCTATACTAATTAGCTATCCCACAATACCTAATTTTCTGCCACATCATCAATTTTAATCTCACAGATCCACCAATGTTTTTGTATGTTTTGTTTGCCCTTCTCCTAAAAACTTTCCATGTGACTGGGTTTCAAAGCGGCACGCCCATGCTGTAGAAATTGACTGAGGCAGTCGAGCAGTCGCCCTCGCCATTAAAGATACCTCACTATCTCTCTCCTGTACGAGTCACTTCATTTGCATGATCCTCCTCTTTTATATCGAAGGCTCATATCGATCATATAAGGACAAACAATCGGATCAACAACACTGAGATTTATTAACGATGTTCAACAATCTTGTGTACTCGCCGGGGCATGCTTAACGGGCGCTCCTCCACACGTAATAATCAACACAATATAGTCGATGACAAGCCCATCGACGCCATTGGATTCTTCAGACCACCGCACCACGGTTGGTCCGCCCACCCCCAGCTACGGGCACCGCATTGTCCCCTCCCAGTTTTATGTCTAACGTCAGCTTTCGTCTTGTCTATTTTGGCTACCTATCGTATATTAGGGTTAAGGTTGTGAAAGGACAAGGATGTCGCCTAGAGGGGCGTGAATAGGCGAATAAAACTTTTCCGGTTTAGGCTTGATAATTGCGGAATAAAACTAGGTGTTTAAATTAACAAGCCAACAACCTAAATATACTAGGCTCACCTATGTGCACCAACAACTTATGCTAAGCAAGACAAGCAACAAAGTGATAGCAATATAATACTTCAAGAACGAAGGCTATCACAATGTAAAGTGCATAAGTAAAGAGCTTGGGTATAGAAATAACCGAGGCACGCAGAGACGAGGATGTATTCCTGAGTTCCTGCTTTTTAGGGGAGTACGTCTCGTTGGAGAGGTGTGAGGCACCAAAAAGGTCGATCTCAACGCCACAAAGGCTCACCCTATTCTCCGATGAACCGCACCACAAAGGATTGGTTCACCTTCCACTATCGGAATCTAATTGAGTTTATGCTTTAAAGAAACTCAAAGCTCATGCTCTTCCTCAAGAGCATTTTCTAAGGATGCTTTTTCCATAGCATCTTCTCTCTCAATTTTACATTTCTCATCAAATTGAGTTTCCAAAAGCTCAATTGTAAGCTTGCGGTGAACAAAGGTACTCATGATTTCTAAGAAGTTATCACGAGCAATTTTATTTGTTGAAAGCGCATGAAGAACAATTTTACCCATCTCATGAATGGAAGCATCATTATCATTTTCTTCATCATCATCATCATCATCATCATGAGATATATTGGGATTCGAATTAGGAGATACCTTTGAATCCATAGCCATAAGGCAAAAGTGAGTAGTGGACAAAGATGGTGAAGAATTACTTGAAGCACCATTTTTTTTTAAAGGAAAGCGGTGGGGAAAGCCCCACAGCGAGTTTTTTTTTAAATAATATAAGAACCCAAATTCGCGCCCGTGAGGACTTGAACCTGGGTGGCTGGGTTGTACATCTACTCCGCTAGCCAAGTACTTGAAGCACAATTGAGGTTCATGTCTTGTTCCAACAAATATTGGGATTTCTCTACATTGTTAGCCACACAAGAAATAGAGGATATGGAGGCATTGGTTTCATGGCAACAAGACATAGGAAGCATATCATCATGAGATTTAGTTGAGCAACTATTACATGATATGCAAGGATTAGCAACACTAGCATGTAAAACATTTGGAGTGCTAGAAGTGTTTAAGTCCAAAGATAGAACATTGCAATTTCTATCACCACTCACCATATCATTACCTTGTGACAAATCACATGTTGGTGAAGTGGAAGAAGTTGTGAACTCGTCACGGCCGGAGGTGGAAGGAGAACAATCATCCTTAATAATGTTGGACACTTCATATTTATCTTGAAGCTTGGTCCATAGCTCATGAGCGTTCCGAAAAGGCATGATTGATGCAAGAACTACATCGCTCAAAACACATATAAGACCATTAGATACTAGAGTATCGAGATAAGAGTTTTCCTCATCCTTTATAGATAATTCTTGGGAATCCATTTGAGGAGAAAAACCCATATCTATAATACTCTTGATATAATTTGGACCCATGGCCCTAAAAAGATTAAGCATGCGAATTTTCCAAACATCATAATTTGTGCCATCGAATATAAGAGTGGGATCGTGCACTAATTCTCTAAGCAACATCTTTACTCTCTAGGCGGTAAAGCCCAAAAAGAGAGCCCAAGCTCTGATACCAATTGAAAGGACAAGGATGTCACGTAGAGGGGGGTGAATAGGCGAATAAAACTTTTCCGGTTTAGGCTTGATAATTGAGGAATAAAACTAGGTGTTTAAATTAACAAGCCAACAACCTAAATATACTAGGCTCACCTATGTGCACCAACAACTTATGCTAAGCAAGACAAGCAACAAAGTGATAGCAATAGAATACTTCAAGCACGAAGGCTATCACAATGTAAAATGCATAAGTAAAAAAGCTCGGGTATAGAAATAACCGAGGCACGCGGAGACGAGGATGTATTCCCGAGTTCCTCCTTTTTAGGGGAGTACGTCTCGTTGGAGAGGTGTGAGGCACCACAAAGGTCGATCTCAACGCCACAAAGGCTCACCCTATTCTCCGATGAACCGCACCACAAAGGATTGGTTCACCATCCATTATCGGAATCCTTCAAGGCGGAATCCGGAGCCTTTACAACAACAATCCGAGGCACAACCACAACTGGATTGGGGGCTCCCGAATGGCTACAAGTGACCACAAAGGTCTCAACCACCACAAAGGCATCTAGCGTCCAAAGACCGAAGAGTAACAAGTTCACAAACTTTCAACTTCCACGAATCCTCGTGGAGAGCACAAACCGATGCACAAAGCAATGGCAAGAGCACAAGTGATCAAATCCTTCACTCTCAAATTCCAACAAAGCAACAAATGCTTATGGGGGAATAAGAGAGGAAGAACAATGGAGGAGAAACACCAAGAACTTCAAGATCAAGATCAACTAGGTTCCCCTCAGTTAGAGGAGGATTGGATTGGTGGAAATGTAGATCTAGATCTCCTCTCACTTTCCCTCAAAGATATGCAAAAATCATGGGAGGGATTGAGAGGGGGCAAGCTTTTCCAAAGGTCAACAATGGAGGAGTAAGAGGGAAAAAACAAGCTCAAAAAGTTAGGGAACCATTGGGGAAGAATGCCCCTTAAATAGGTTCTCCGAAACCAACCGTTATGCTCAGAAATCGCGAGCCCGGCCTGGGAGCCGGCCTGGCTTGCCTGTAGGCTGGCCTACCAGCAGAGGCGCCCAGCCTCTGGGCTGGCCTGGGCTGGCCTGCAGGCTGGCCTGGAAAAACTGCAAACACACCCGACACGAAAACGATCATATCTTGATCATCCGACTCTGTTTTCGATGTTCTAGGGCTCGTTGGAATCGCAACGAAGAGCTTTACAAGATCATGCAGAGAAACATCATAGCCCAACAATGGAGGATAAAACCAAATGGGGAAAGGTTAGACCTCTCGATAAAAGAACAACCGATAAAACCTCCAAACCAAAACCGCAATATGTTTCTCATCCGGACTCCGTTTTCTATGATCTTGGGCTTGTTAGAAGATACTCACAAGTTATAAAAGATTATGCATATACACATCATAGTACATCATGTGAGGAGGAAACGACAAGTAGAGAGTTTGACCTCTCTTCAAGAGACAAATCGGTAAAACCTCTAAAATCAAAAACACCACAAGATATTTAAATGAAATCTGTTTTTGATGAACTAGAGCTTGGTATGGAGATGAACACAAGCTCTAAATTCTCACATGGATAAAAGCCAAATAAGAACCAAGAAAGATGATATGCCAAGTATGCAAAGGTTTGAGCTCTCCACAAAGATGCGATCAAGCTACTCACTTGAGAGCCCCTCTTGATAGTACGCCGTCTATCCTATAACCCGGTCTCCACTAACACCATGAGACCGGTAAAATAGAAAACATATCAAGATCATACCTTTGCCTTGCGCATTCCACTTGAGCTAGATGAAGACGATCTTGACTCTCTCAAGTTGGAACACCTTTCTTGATTGTGCTTGCTAGCACATGCTTGATGAAGACTTCTTCAAATACTCCCCCATACTCCATTATGGGAGAGCCTTGCTTAGCTCCGTCTTCATGTATCCACTTGCACTTCATCTTCTTTTCTTGACATATATGATGGCTTGGAGATAAACATGAATGTTCACTCAAGCTCCTTTTCCAAACCACTCTTGCAATAAGCTCAACTCTAGATGACAATTCTTCATATAAACCCTTGGATAGAACCTTGGTCATCATATGGACAATATCTATAAGAATATCTTAATGAAAACATTAGTCCATAGAGATTGTTATTAATTACCAAAACCACACATGAGGGCTCATGCACTTTCAGGTTGTAAGTGTTTGACTCCAACATCTAACCTCCCAGTTACAAGTCTAACTATAGCCAAACACGCGCACATATTCGACACATATTAAACAAACTTCATATTGAAGAATATGTCGTTCACCATGTTTAAGCTTCCATGCACAAACCTCAGTGTACCTGGAGTTGACCCATTATTCATGAGCTCCACTGCTACTTCCTTGGCTTCACATGACTCCTTCTGCAATGGTAGTCTCTTCTTTTCTTCATCGGAATCAATACTCACACGAAAATTAAGTTATTCCACTGTCTTATCTTGTGTTCAAACTTTCTTGAGTATCCATTCAACGTCATGACACATCAATCATAAAGGCACCATATCTGACAACAATGGTGTTTCGGCACTCTGGTAGCCTGGTCCTTGATCTATGTGAAAATGAGTAACTCACATATACGAGTTAACTATACTCATCATCCTCGTTATTGTTGATTGCGTGTGTGAAAAATGAAAGGAATTTCGCCGTTGCTGCTTTAAGTCATCTCGAGTCAACTTCATAGTTGCTCGCCACTTTTGCAGATTCTTCATGGTCAGCTTTTGCCTATCTCCCGGTTTCGATAGACAGTCGCCAACATAAACTTGTTACTCGCCAAACACTGCCCACATGTCACGCACTTGGCTGACCACATGTCTAACCACCAGTGTCCTCATTTCTCGTTGTGTTCGTCTACAATATCGGACAGGTGTACTGGGTCGTGATCCACACCACCTAATCCCTCACTATAGAACAACACTTGTAATACCAGGCTGATGCCAAATTCGTGTATCTCTCGAACCACTGTCGTCCAATCCAAACAACGTGTTGCTTGATTTTCCGTTGAACTAGATTTCGAATCTATGCAGGCTTACGCTGTAGCCTCTCCATCAACCAAGTGAAATCTTTAATCATAAGCCAACTCCTCTTTCAACATGACACCGTGTAGATGTGCATACAAACTGTGTCTGTCAACTCCGACCTCTGTAGTGTCCACTGTTTTGAGTCAAACCCACAGCATCACATGTTGAAGCATGCATACCCATGTTGCATGTAGTCACGCTGTTATGTCATCATATGATCTCACCGTTCTCTTCTGTAATAAGAAAAATATTGATTGTCCCACAAAAAAATCGACTGTAACTTATTTTGTTGAGATGGAATTGATGGTGTATTTTTTGCTAAAAATGGCCCTTCTTGCGAACTAATGCCACATCTAGCCCCTCTGGGAACTAATTCCAGATCTTACATCTCTGGTCGACGCCAGGTTGGCTGGAGCCGACTTCATACATGTCGGTGCCATCGTCGTTTGTAGCCGAACATCTCTGCCGGGCCTGAAGAAAATTTTACGTGGCGGGTTCGGCTCCAGCTTACCTGGAGCCGACCTCTGCATTTCATGAACCTTGTTCGAGTTGTTCGGCACCTGTCGTGGTGGCGTCGAACTCGCAGGTATACTGAAAGGTCATTTTATGCCTAAGTAAGTTTAGGGTGTTTGTTAAGAACATAAGTGAAATCTTACCGTGTGCCAGAGTGTGATAGGTTCAGTTGATGATGTGCACAAGATGGTGGTTGACCCCTCAAAATGGACAAAAGAGCAAAGACGGTGGTTGTAGCTTTTCATATTTCATATTGAGTCATAGGGCATCCGTACTATCAAGAGGTTTGGGAAATCTCTCACATACACTAAAACCATATTTGCACCCCACAACCTTCCTATTTTCTCTGCCAAAGATAAACAAAAAGAATATCTAGAAAAATCCCAGTTCCAGTGCTATTCCGAGTGGTCCGGAATTTTCCGGGTTGATTCCAGGTGGTTCAGAATTTCTGGATTGATTCCGAGATGATTTCGAGGTGAAGCCATTTTCTCTCGGGAGGGTTTCCGAAATCTGTTCGGAATTGATTCGGAATATTCCGGATCTATTCCCTACGGCCAAAACTGGCTTAACCGGGTAGTTTTTGGTGGGCCTATAAAAGGGGACCTCTTCTTCTCCAAGAGGCACCACGACCAAAATCATTTCGCCCACCATTGTAGCAATCTTCAAATCCCTAGATCTCTCTCCCTACCCACACAAACACCTTGTCCTTCTAAAACTTGGGGGAGTTGACCTAGATCTACACTTTCACCGAAGGAATTTGATTTCCCCATCCATTCCATTGAGGAACTTGTTACACTTGGGTTCTTTGGAACCCTAGACGAAAGTGTTAATCTTCGTGGCTTTGGTAGACGCAGGGATATGTTGAGAGCCTCAAATTGAGTTGTGTATGCGTGCCTCTCAATCTTGTGATTCTTGTGGCTTTGGGAGCCACGGGGATTTGGTGGAGCCTCCAATTGAGTTATGGAGTTTGCCCCATCCTTGTAAAGATTTGGTTGCCGACCTCAAGGGAAACATATAGTGGCTCGTGGCACTCCACATTGGTGGGGGCACGAAGGGGATATGTTGTGCCATTTGACGGCTATTCGGTGATCACTTTGTGACTCCATACCGTTCCAACGGAGTCTATCTTCCTTTGTGAAGTGAACTTCGGAATAAAATCTCCACGTCATTGTGTGGTTATCCCTTAACCTACCTTTACTTATTGTTGTTAACTTATCTTGTTTGGCTTATTTTGCTAGCTTATATCTTGCTCATCATATAGGTTTTACACCTAGTTGCGTAATTTAGTGAACTTATTTTGAGCAAAGCGTAATCTTGAAAGGAAAAGTAAAATTTATAGTTGCCTATTCACACCCCCTCTAGACAACCGACTCGATCCTTTCATATACCATAGTCGTTTTCTTTCCCTTCCCACCCGTTGTATTCCTCCCCCACAGCCGCCCCGACTCTCTCTCTCTCGTTGTCATGTTTTCCGCCCCAAACTTCATACTTGTGGATTTCTTCACCACCGATGGGCTCTAGGCCGGCATAGGCGATGGAGAAGGAAGCAGGTCGGCGGTGGCTCGGATGGGGAGGCGGCGGCCGATGCGTGGATGCTACGGTGGCGAGCTGCGGTGAAGATATGGTGGCGACTGGAGGAGGATGTGGGGAGGAGGCGGTGACCGACGGCGTCAGGGGAGGAGATACTTGGGCTGGTGTGAAAAGTGGGTAAAACCAGATCAGATAACTACTCCTAGTAATAACCCTAAAGCTTCGGTGCCAACGTTATGAATCCAGATTCGGATAAAAGTCGTTCGGCTCCCATTGACCTAGCGCCGACCTTGCCACGTGGTAATTTGGTTGGCCCCAGCGGATGAGTTTGGCTTTGGCACCGAAGTGCACGTGTTCGACTCCACTGAGCTTGGCGCCGATCCAATTGGTCAGATGTGAAAATAGTGTTTAGAAGGGGGCCAGATATGGCATTAGCTCGCCAAAAGGACAATTTTTGGGCAAAAAAAAGGTCAATCATGGAGCAAATTATTGCGTGGCCCTCCTTGTCTTGTGCTGCTACCGGGCACCAACAGATGGCTCAGGAAACGGCTCGGCTCCTGGGATCGGCTTGTCTTTGCCGTTCCCGCATGCGATGCGCCGTAACGGTGATACCCTACTTTTACGTGACGTTCAGGCGCCCGAGCTGCGGATCCACTCACGATACTCCATGCCCTCCGGCGACCCACAGACAGGGACGCCCAGCTCAGAGACGCACCCCACATGTCAGTGACCTTCAGAGAATCTCTGCAATAGGATTCCTGGTAACGAACTCGTGGCGCGAAGGATCCGCGTCTCCGCGCGCGTCTCCAGCACCACCGGGCGTAGACAACGACAAAACAATAGTAATAACCAATCATGGCCTCTCGCCGCCCGACACGCGGTGCGCCGCCATTCGCCTCCATCCACTTGGTGGTGCTCGGTCGACGATCCGGCTGGCCGTCGATGCTGCCGGGTAAACCGGTCACCGGCGAGGCCACGAGACCTGCAGCGGCGGTGACGTCTCACGTCGCTGCCGGCTCGCCGGAAAGCTACACCGCACCGAAGCTCGTTCTCCGAGGTTAGGCTGTGCTCTATTCTGCTTCTGGTGCCGTTTCAGCCGTGGACCAGTTCTTGGTGGGTGCTCGATCTGCTTCATCCGCTCGTCCAATAGGAGACAGGTAAGTGATTCAGGCAGGGTCAGCACGCACGTAATCAGGGCAAAAAAAGGGGCAATACCTAGTATAACAAGGACAATTATTGGTTCTCCTCTTCACAGTTAGGCTAGCTAAGGTTGGTGGATGCTGATGAACTGATCCAAGACGCATCAGTTTGTTAACTTGCCTATACGTCTGGGCGGACAGGCCAGACACTGCGCGAACACAAAACGTGAACCCAACGGGGCTCTCCAAAGTCAGTCCAAATGTCGGACTATCCGATAACCCTCATACCCAGACCATACGTGGGCGAGGGGGGTTAGGCCACCAGACGCGTCCACCACGTCGGATCCGATAGCCCGACCAAACCCTTACCAGATCGCACACTCCTCCCCGTCTCCTTCCATAGCTCCGCTGCCACAGTTAGGCTAGCTAGGCCGGTGGACGCCCATGAATTGATCCAAGACGCATCAGTTTGTTCACTTGCAAAGTGGAGATGGAGGTCTAAACACGAACTGATTTGGTACTGCTCCTTTTCTTATCAGCGGATGACTAAGCCGTGTCCTTTCAGCTTTCACAAGTAAGATAGAGATGTGCTGTCAATGCGATGCTTATGACGTGGAGAGTTGACGAGAGCTGCTGGTAGATGATTAGACAAGTAGAAGAAAATTGCTCCGATTAAGCAGCGGGGAGTGCCTCCTCTGGCAGAACGATCGATGTATCTTTCGGGAACCATAGCTAGTGAGAATTCAAAGGGAGTAGCACCGAAGTAGCAAAAAAACACGGCATGGCCATGGGGAAGGGTTACTCTGCTCAATTGCTTCAGATTCTCAGGCACCCAGCACAAGAAGCCAATCAAGAAAATGTTTACTGCTAGACTGCTGGTACGGTACCACATGAAGGCGACACAGTAGGCTGATGCAGTTTGTTAGTAGCTTGATTAGTTAATTTGGCTGCACGATCACGAGCTTTGGCCTGCACTATTGGCAGGATGCAATGGATTCTTCAAGATTCCAAAAGACAACTTGGGAGGAATAAGATAACACTACCCTGCTTGCGATCGAGGGTAATGACGCAAGAAGACACAGCCGTTGGACGGCCACAAAGGTTTCCCTGAATATATATATAACCTGCCGCTCAATTATCAGTGCAGCAGCCAGGATTATTTTGTGTTTAGTATTGTACGGGAGTACTTACGTACCCGAGGATTCCTCATTGTTCACTGACGTGCTAGACCACTCTCATTACATCAATCGAGAGGACCGACGTTCCAGTGAGTATACAGGGTAAGTTTATAAATACTATGTAGGGTTCATTCGTGGGGTGGGTTTGGGTATGTTACCCCGCGGGAAACCATCAAATTGATGGTATTGTGGGTGCATGATCGATCCACGGGGTGACGCAGGGTTGGCAGATATGATTAACTAATTGCCGGGTTTTGCAGACGACTAAATGCACTCCACGCAACCGAGCACGGTTGATTATATCGATACTGGAGCTCCAGCTAGATTGCACGTATTTGGGGATTAAAATTCTGCCTAGTAGACATATCAAGTGTCCGCGGAAACCTAACTTCGACATGACGTCAAACTACGGCATGGGGTTGCGGAAAGTTGCCGCGTACAGCGTATTTTTTGCCCTTTGTAATGCTCAGAAGGGTAGAATACTACTCAAAAGAAATTGATAGGAATTCATTTCTTTTTGCAAGAGTGGCCCGTCAAAGTGTCTATGAGACAAGTGTTGCATTGTTTTCCTACCGATTAAATCGTGTCATCCGATGTTGGATTTGTTTTCAATCATGGAGTTATATGATATTAATTGGTGTCTGCGTTGTTATTATGAGCTCTACTAATCCACAAGTTGATAATGACAAATTTCTCACATGACCGTGGTTGAAAAGGTGGTTATTTTATTTTATCTATGAGTGAATTACCCTTTGGTGTTCGGAAAGACTACTTCTAGCAAGGTAAAGATTAGTGTTTGTAAGGAGTTTTCGAGCCGAGTATTTTGTATACTTATATGCATAAGATTAATGTTTAGAAAGTAGATTTTTTTCAAATCTTAGAAATGAGAGTGTGGTTTTCTTATGACAACTATATATTTTACTGAATCTCACCGGACGAGAAGAAAAAAAAATCATCTCTTAGGTAAAGTGGAACTAGCAACACAATTTTGGTCCAATCTGCAATTTCGTCTTGCCGACTCCCATGTTGGTTTCACTTGTTTCTTTTTCTTTTCAACCCGACGTCGATTTCACCTCTTGTTGCATCGTAGGAAATTAATTAACGGAAGTAGCCAATAATAGTGAACACTTGGTCAGATCTTGTTTATACTAGTACGTGAAAGGAAGAATCCCGGCCTCCCCGTCGATTAGAATCCATCATCCAATAGCTATTGGTTCGACCTCTCATTTTATGAGGGAAATTATTGAATCAACTTGAAGTATTTACTTTTCAAAACAAACACATCGGCATCACAATTAAATGGAGAAAATGCAGCTAGGTAGCGACCGTTTTCAGGTCCATGCATCTGTTCATCAGGATGAACATATTTTATTACGTTCTTGCAGTCAGATTTTGGTACTACTTCTCCGAGCCATGGTATTTTAATTCAACGGTATTCCTGCTTCTGTTTAATGAACTGTACCACGATCTCATTGCCATATATCATATATGCACATATCTGTTTTTTTTTTCGGGAGAAAAAAAAAGACACGAAGCAGTTTGAGAACGAATACAATTTGAGAGCCCACGTCACTCTCAGATGGTGTCAGATTGTACGATCCAGAAGAATGCCCGATCCCATCGGCTCCGGCCCTGACAGCCCGTCAGCATCCAGAACAGCTTAATGGGCTTCGATTGTCTTTCGATAAAATTGCTCTGCTTCGAATTCGCTGCGAAAAACAAAACCTGGCGATCTGTCTTCCATAAAACAAAAGCGTATGTCGACTGAGAGAGTTCCGGTGATCCTTATTTTCAAAAACTCCAATATCATATTTACGAGTTTTAGAATAAATAAATAATAAAATTAGATGTAGCCAATGGTGTATCCAAAAAATGTGGAAACTATCAATTTCAAATACTTTAGGTTCTGAGCTACTCCCTCCGTTTTTTAATATAATATGTTTTAGATGTTACACATGTTGTCTACATGCATACTAAAATGAGTTAACATATAAACTAAAATGTGTCTACATACATTTGTGTGCATGTGAATGTGGACAAAAGCTAAAACATCTTATATTAAAAAACGGAGGGAGTACATAACAGGCAAAAGTGTGGATCTAAATATGTATATTTTCAAATCTCTAAATTTATCAGTTCGTCGTTTTTTGTAGCCCGTAATAAAATTAGTTTTGCATTGCGCTTTTCCATACTTCTAGGATATATCATTGCCTATGTCCATAAAAATCTGAAATTTTGGAAACCTATAAATATAATTCTTGAATATTTTAAAATAGATGGAGCACTGTACCTTGGGAGACAAAGACGCTTTCCCGCTAGTAGATCCATACGTACATACCTCTTCGTAGCCAGCTCCCAGGAAAAGGCGACGAGGGTTCCCTGCCTTCTGTCGGCGCCGCCACCGATCCACCTCGTCTTTGTGGCCTTAATGCCACGGTGGCGGTGGATCCAGTTCTTGCCGGCGGGAGGGCTTCGTTCTCATATGTTTTTGTGTGTTTGGTTAGGATTCTACTCAGGGAGATGAGACGGGGGCTGTTCTCTGAAGATGGAATAAGGTTCAACCCGCCTAGCCCCCGTTTTGGCGATGCTTCTAGCATCGTCGGAGAACGTGTGGAGGTGTGTCTCCGGCGGATCTCGCGGATTCGGTCGGTGGCTGGATCTGATCTCCGTTCGTCTCTGTTCGTGTGTCTACAGGTTGGATATGCTTCTCTTAATCGGCGACGGTTGCCAGTTCTGTGGGGGCCTTAGCACGATGACTTTTCGGTTGTCTACTACAATAAAGTTTTGTCCGGCTCTCATGATAGAGTCGTGATGACAGCGGCGTGCCTTCGGCTCGCTGCAATGCTTGTCGTCGTCACTAGGTGGTTTACGGATACAGATGTAATTTTTGTTGCTTCCGGTGTTAGTACCGTAATAGTTAATGAATAGATCGGTAGATTGTGGGCAAAAAAAAAAAAGACATTTTCCCACCCTCTTTCCCTTCTGGCAAAGAAGCAAAGTTTTCTAGGTGCACGACACTGACTCTCCAATTTGCAATAGAACCCAGGCAGTACGGCTGTGCCTATGCGCGGTTCTATCGTAGCAAAATGCATGGCACCTCGGCCGGGACCGCGCGTGCGTACTGTGCCGGGAAAGGCGGATCAAGCTCGCTGGCCTCCACGCAACTACTGTATGTGCAACTGCTTTCGGTTTCGCTTGTTCGGTTGTTCATGTGCGTTCCGTGCCGTACTCTGTCGTCCATGACATGCGTGCTTGTGTGTGCACACCAACGCATGGGTGGAAACGGATTGGATGCTTAGGATCGTATTCTTCCCACGTCTGTTTTAATATTTCCAAAATGAGTATGGATATAAATATAGATGTTGCTGGATACAAATGCGGAGCAGATATTACTCGAATACGGATGACGGAAACAAATATAATGAATAAATAGACTCGTGTCTTATAACGAGTAAACTATAAAACTATATAGTTATAAATATATAACTATATAATACACAATAGTTTAAAGTTCTATCATGGAAAAATACATTTGACTACTATCTTACTCTTTTAGCTTGGTTAATTGCCATATTGGGATAGAATTATCAAAATTTGGCTAACATAATTATTTTTGAATATGGATATATCCATTTTCATATCCACATTTGTTTTAAAATTCAATATAAAATTTGTATTTCTAGTAGTAAAAACGAATCCGGATATTAACCACTTCCATTTCTATATATTTAACACTCCCATTTTCAAATTCTTAAATAAGAATGTCGGATTATCCGCTACAAGCTTTGACCCCTAAGCGCATCGATTTCCGTGTATTAACAGGAGCCTCGTAATTTTGTCTAACACCCCCAAAATGTGTCCGCTTTGGGGGTGCCTGACACATGTCCGGCACAATGGGGCCTGCCCAGCAGCGCCCCCAAATTAAAAAAACAAGATAGTATGTACAGCGGAAAGTTCAAATTCCATTCAATTTTTTTGATATTTTACAATATTTCGAATGAAATTTAAACTAAACTCAGCTGAAGTTGCCTTGGCCCTATCCTTAGTCCTCACTGTCGAAGTCAGCGTCCCATATTTTATCACAAATAGAAGATATGTTGCAGCTATCACAAATAGATAATTTAGACCCTTTATAGCTTATCTAACATATGGATCCATATTTTTATATGTATACCACAATTATACGACAATTTAGAAAATATCCACATAACGGTAGGTTATGCACATACAAAATATTTTGTACGTGCATAATCTCTATTTTGTATGTACATTTTCTATGTGCATAATTTATATGTTTTCTAATACTAAGATGTTTTGTACAATTTTACCATCGAATACTAGTGTTATGCGCAATTTTCTCTTTCATATAGGTCCGCTTTTTTCGAGAAAATGAGCCACACGACTCCCAATTTCATAAAATAAGTCTATCCAACCTTCTTTTTGTCCCGGCGGTGTGTACTTTTATGCAGGTTTTTGTTTGTGTGTCTTCACGGTGTGAGTCGGTGCTACAATTGCAACGATGGAATAAGTCCATCCAATCACTGTGTTTGCTCTAGTTAAGATTTGTAGTTTACTTATGATCTACAATAATGATGTAGTAATATTGTTTTTCTAGAATATACCATAGAAGACATATCATTTTCATGAACAAGGCCAAAACGGCTGGTACAACAACATAGAAGGCACACCTCTAGACACCACGCAATTCGGCATACAACACATCCGCCTCTACGATGACCCGGTGACAAAGACTCGTCTTGCCCAAATCTTCTACCAAAGGTGGTGAGGAGATGGGGGCACCAAGCATTCGGATCGTATCACGATCAAAGCAAGACACCACTCTAGTAATGTTTTGTCTCAAGCTTGACTTCTTGAGGTATAAATAGGTACAAAGTAGCTTCAAATTGTGTCTCAAGCTAGAAAACATAGAACACATACATTTGGGTTTGGATTGTTTTTTTTTTTTTGCGAAGAAGGCCTAAGTCCATATATTACAACCAACCCTTACAAGAACATCCGTAAAAAAACAGAAATAAAACACAAGTTCTGGAAAAGTTCAGCACCATCTTCCTTCTGCATACCTCGACGGCGTGCCGTGAGAAAAGCTCGATGCGGCCTCTGGACCTCCGTCGTAGCAAATCACGTGTCGGAGAAACCTTGAAAACTCAGGCGCTTGTATAAACAGCGGCCAGGAAGTCGTCGATGTAGACCAGAAGACGCCAGCAACCACGATCTCGAGATTGCCGTCCCGGAGAAGCTTATATAAGGTTTAGATTAGTTTGTAGTTAACTAAATATTATTTTTATTTCCCTAATAAAAAGAAACTGCATTTAACCATCTTTTTAGTCTTAGATGATTACACCCTTGGCTTGGAAGAGTCATAGAAAAACACTCACCTATTTTACGTGCAATTGATTCCAACTACTCTTTTGCACGATTCTAACCCGTTCTAGCTGATTGCATGTGTACACATTGAAAGGACAAGGATGTCGCCTAGAGGGGGGGGGGGGGGGGGTGAATAGGCGATTAAAACTTTTCCGGTTTTAGGCTTGATAATTGCGGAATAAAACTATGTGTTTAAATTAACAAGCCAACAACCTAAATAAACTAGGCTCACCTATGTGCACCAACAACTTATGCTAAGCAAGACAAGCAACATGGTGATAGCAATAGAATACTTCAAGCACGAAGGCTATCACAATGTAAAGTGCATAAGTAAAAAGCTCGGGTATAGAAATAACCGAGGCACGCGGAGACGAGGATGTATTCCCGAGTTCCTCCTTGTTAAGGGAGTACGTCTCATTGGAGAGGTGTGAACCAACACAATGGTTCAACAACCACAAAGGTTTCACCTTCTTCTCCGATGAACCGCACCACAAAAGGTTTGGTTCACCTTCCACTATCGGAATCCTTCGAGGCGGAAATCCGGAGCCTTTCAACAACGATCCGGGGCACAACCCACAACGAGATTGGGGGCTCCCAAACAGCTACAAGTGACCACACAAGGGTCTCAACCACCACACGGGCGTCTAGGGTCCAAAGACCCAAGAGTAACAAGTTCACAAGCTTTCAACTTCCACGAATCCTTGTCGAGAGCACAAACCGATGCAACGAAGCAATGGCAAGAGCACAAGGCTCAAATCCTTCACTCTCGAATCCCACCACAAGCAACTAATGCTTATGGGGGGAGAAGAGAGAAAGAACAACGAAGAACACAACAAATGGATCTTCAAGATCACGATCTACTAGGTTCCCCTCACTTAGAGGAGGAATGGATTGGATGAATATGTAGATCTAGATCTCCTCTCAATTTCCCTCAAAGATATGCAAGAATCATGGGAGGGAATGAGAAGAAGGCAAGCTTTTTCCAAGGATCAACAATGGAGGAGAGAGGGGAGAAAAACTTGCTCAAGAGATGTAAAAACCATTGGGGAAGAAAACCCCTTTAAATAGGTCCTCTAAAAAGATGACCGTTGGGCTGCAGGGAAGAGCGAGCCGGCCTGTGGCCCGGCCTAGGCCGGCCAGGGAGCCGGCCTGCTCCCGAGCCGCCCGGCCTGGAGCCCGGCCTGGGCCGGCCTGGGAGCCGGCCTGCTACCCGAGCCGCCCGGCCTGGAGCCCGGCATGGGCCGGCCTGCTACCCGAGCCGCCCGGCCTGGAGACCGGCCAGGGCCGGCCAGGGAGCCGGCCTGCGCAGAAACAAACAATCTAAAAACCATATCTTTCTCAATAAAAATCCAAATGCGATGAAACCAACTTTGTTGGAAAGATAACGACGAGAGCTGTGGATCTTATCTCGAGGAGGACCGGTAATAACCAAATATTAAGGGTCACAAATATGGAGGAGATATCACACATGGGAGGTGTGGATCTTATCTCGAGGAGGACCGGTAATATTTCCAACACCGAGAACGCTACAAGTTTTCCATCCGGACTAAAAAGCTCGGGTATAGAAATAACCGAGGCACGCGGAGACGAGGATGTATTACCGAATTCCTCCTTGTTAAGGGAGTACGTCTCGTTGGAGAGGTGTGAACCAACACAATGGTTCAACAACCACAAAGGTTTCACCTTCTTCTCCGATGAACCGCACCACAAAAGGTTTGGTTCACCTTCCACTATCGGAATCCTTCGAGGCGGAAATCCGGAGCCTTTCAACAACGATCCGGGGCACAATCAACAACGGGATTGGGGGCTCCCGAACAGCTACAAGTGACCACAACGGGATCTCGAGGAGGACCGGTGAAAGGGCATGGCGCCCCCATGTGTGGTTTTGGTAATTAATGACAATCCCTATGGACTAATGGTTGCATTGAGTTGTACTTGTAGTGTTTGTCCATAGACCATGCTTGAACTCCATATGTTGGATTCAAGGTTGATGCCATGAATATATTGATATAATGAAGTATTTGGCATCAAGATCAAGAAGAAGAGTATGTGTTGACCAAGTTGGTATTCGAGGAGTTATCCGATGATTGGTCATATGTGAGTTGAGCATATCGCAAGTATGTCTTGAAGAAAAGGATTATGTGATCATTCATGGTTTTCTTCAAGACATCATCTATTGAAAAGAGAAGAAAAGATACAAGGTTGATCAAGATATTGATCAACACAAAGCTACAAGATGTACCAAGTGGGATCATGTATCTCTTGGTATGGTAAGCAATTGTCCATATAGCTTTGTGAACTAACCCATGATATGTGTGTAGCATTTCTATGCGTGGTTAGGTATCTTTCTATGGGCTTGCATCAAATGAAGATTTCATATAGCCCATGAACGATGACGTCAAGTGGTGATCGTCATCAATGTTGAGAAGCGCAAGTTCAAGAGGAGCATCTCGAAGAAACCCTAGGCTTGAAGCTTGCCACCCATTTAGAGATAATGTTCATGTGAAGATGTGCCTAAGAGAGGCTTTCCCTTAGTGGATTATGGGGGAGCAATGTTTGAGTCTTCACACAAGCGAAGCGCAATCAAGAAAGGTGGTCCACTTGAAGAGATCATGATCGATGTCATCTAGCTCAAGTGGAATGCGCAAGGCAAAGGTATGATGTTGACAGGGTTTCTAGTTTACCGGTCTCATGTTGTTAGTCGGGAGACCGGGTTATTGGATAGACACGTACTATCAAGAGGGGTTCTCGATTGAGCTTTAGCGTATCAGTTGGAGAGAGTTCAAACCTTTGCATACTTGCCTTCATCATCTTTCTTGGTTCTTATTTGAATTTTCTCTGTGTGGGGTTTTGGAGCTTGTTGTGACCTTCATAACAAGTTCAAGTTCACCGAAAACGGATTTCGTATGAAAAACTTATTGCGTTTTCGGTTTTGGAGTTTCTCCCGGTTCATCTTCTATAGAGAGGTTTCACATTTCTACATTTGGTTTTATACTCCCTTGTTGGACTATGATGTTTTCCTGCATCATCTTGTCGTGCTCGTTGTGGTGATTCCAACGAGCCCAAGAACATCGAAAACGGAGTTCGTATGCATAAGTTATTGCGTTTCTCGTCCGGGTGTTCCAGGAATTCCGGAATTCCGAACCAATTCCGGACCAATTCCGAACTGGTCGGAATTTTCCGGACCAATTCCGAACTGGATCCGAACTGGCTTTTTCAGTACTGTATTCAGTCTGGATTCTAGTTGGTTTTCGTCCGGATTATTCGAGTCAACCGGAATTCCGAACCAAATCCGAACCAATTCTGGATTGCACGAATCTGGCCCAAACGGTTGGATTTTGGGACCTATAAAATAGGGCCTTCTTCCGCAAAGGTTCCCTAACTCTTGAGCACGGTTTTGACCTCCATTGTTGACCATTTGAAGCTTTGCTATCTCTCTATTCCTCCATGATTCTTGCTTCCAATTAGAGGGAAAAGAGAGAGGAGATCTAGATCTATCATTCCACCAATCAATCTCTCCTCTAAGTGAGGGGAAGCTTTTTGATCTAGATCTTAGAGGGATTTTGTGTTCCTCTTTGTTCTTCCTCTCTTCTCCCCCCAATAGCATTAGTTGCTTTGGTGCGATTTGAGAGTGAAGGATTTTGAGCACTTCTTGTGTTCTTGCCCATTGCATCGGTTGCATCGGTTTGAGTTCTCCACGGTGATACGTGGAAATCGAAGTTGAGAAGCTTGTTACTCTTGGGTACTTGGGGTGCCCTAGAGCTTATCCTCTTGGGTACTTGGAGTGCCCTAGACGGTCCTTGTTGATCTCGGAGTTTTGGTGGCTCGCGGGATAGTTGGGAGCCTCCAATTAAGTTGTGGAGTCGCGCCCCAACCTTGTGATTCTTGTGGCTTTGGGAGCCGCGGGAATTCGGTGAGAGCCTCCAATTAAGTTGTGGAGTGTGCCTCATCCTTGTACGGGTTCGGTGACCACCCTCAAGGGTCCCATAGTGGCTCGTGGCACTCTACATTGGTAGAGGCACGAAGGAGATTACGGTGTGCCATTTGACGGCTATTCGGGGATCACTTTGTGACTCCGCACCGCTCCAACGGAGACGTAGCTTCCATTGGGAAGTGAACTTCGGGATAAATCATCGTCTCCAAGTGCCTCGGTATTTCTATACCGAGCTTCTTACTTATGCTATTTACTATGTGATAGCCATCGAGCTTGAAGTAATATATCTTGCTATCACATATTTGCTTATCTTGTTTAGCATAAGTTGTTGGTGCACATAGGTTAACCTAGCTTGTTTAGGTTTCGTGCTTGATAAATTAAACGCTAGTTTTATTCCGCATTTATTCAAGCCTAAACCATAAAAGAATTTTAATCGCCTATTCACCCCCCCCCCTCTAGGCGACATCCGTGTCCTTTCAACCGGTAATAACCAAATATTAAGGGTCACAAATATGGAGGAGATATCACACATGGGAGGTGTGGATCTTATCTCGAGGAGGACCGGTAATATTTCCAACACCGAGAACGCTACAAGTTTTCCATCCGGACTCCGTTTTCAATGATCTTGGGCTTGCTCCGAAGATAATCACAAGCACTACAAGATCATGCATATACACATCATATTCCATCATGTGAGGAGGATAACACAAGAGGAGAGATTGACCTCTCTACAAGAGACGAACCGGTAAAACCTCCAACATAAAAAACACCACAATATATCCAAATGAAATCCGTTTTTGATGAACTAGAGCTTGGTATGAAGATGAACACAAGCTCTAAATTCTCACATGAATAAAAGCCAAATAAGAACCAAGAAAGATGATATGCCGATATGCAAAGGTTTGAGCTCTCCACAAAGGTGCGATCAAGTTACTCAAAAGGTTGAGAATATGAACTTTGCACAAGGCCTTAAATCTCTGAGGGAGAGTGTTGGAACAAGATTCCAATAGATGAAGAGGCAACTTCTACCCAACAGCTTGAGTAGAACTTTCCTCACAGAGGAGCACTTCGGATCACCGGAGAAGGGTCAGGAAAGCTAGACCGAGAGGACTTTAGAAACTCCGGGAACGAAAGTATCGGGAAAACTTCTTGATGTTAAAGACATCGGGTCAAGCTTCTTGAGGATCACCAACTATCGTTTCGGATTGAGACTTCGATCTGGTCAGGTGTAGAGATACTTCAGACTCAGCACCGGTAGGAATAGGAAGCTTTGCAATGCATACCAACGGAGTACAATTGCTAGGACCCCAAGAGTTGGACTACACTGTCCAGCTTCAAAGGAGGAACAAGATTGTGGAACTCACGTATTAGTAACTTGTCGAAGGGCATCAGCACCTTCTCGAATTACTTGCGACAATACACCATTGAGTCTCTGTTGGGGAAACACCCACAAAGACAGAAGAAGTTCTCAGACTTCCTCTCTTTCTGGAACAATTCAGTCAGTGGCTTGGATGCATGGATGAAATTCTCAAGGAATGGAGGTAACAACATACCATTCCGAGAATATTCTACACAAGCACGATCGAGTTGAGATGATTACGAGGAACTAGACAATTCACTCAGATCCACGGCGACATCTTTCAGCAATTGCACGTGAACCAGAGAAAATCACTTCTAACTTCCAGAACACACCTTGTGACGACACAAAGTTAGTGCTAACAAGTTTCCAATGCTAACGCCCAATATCCAATATGAATCTCCTCAAATATGGAGAGAATAAGAAGGTAGTTGATGGGCTCAACAACAACTTATCCAGATACTCCAAGACGGTAGACTCATATGTCACATGAACGGGGCATAAGTATTGGTCAGACTAACACGTTCAGGTAGGTTGGTCTGAGTTTGGTTTGACGATAGCCCAATTCAAATCAAAGATTTGTAGGGTAGCATATCCACAAAGGAGATACCAACTTGCTTCGACACGGACAGACTAGACATCCCATTGAGAAGGAACTATATCGGGATAGAGCTCTTGTCTTTCAACTCTCCAAGTTGTCGTTTAAGCTCAACCGAATAATTCAGGACATCCAGCACGATTTTCTTGGAGAAGGAAGTGGTTCAGAGAACCAGCTTACTCATAAGCTCAACATCACGGTCAGGTGACAACCTGGCGATACTTCTGGAAAGACCTCCAGAATATCACGATCCACCGCTATGTCTTGAGTTCAAGAGAGAGAATCACGCCTTTCAAGGCAAGACGATGTGGTCTTGGGAGCTTCGGCACGAACCTCGCTCTTTGACCGAGGAAGGGCACCAGAGAGAACGAACTTGGGAACACAGTCCAACCCAACTTATTGATCGGCTAACCAATCATGATAAGAAGGACAAGAGATGTCCTTGGATTTCAGCGCAGTAAGAACTGCTGAGAATATCCGATAGTTACATCATTGCTCACGTATTACCATTCTCGAGTAACAAGTTACTCGGAAAACGGAGAGTAATGAAGTGTAGGAGCATCACTTCATCAAGAGGATCATGATACTTATCACGATACCCTGATATCAAAGAGTGTGACACTCTAAGGTGGAGCAGAACAAAAGCTAAACAAGGCCCTCATTCTGAGGATTACAATACTTTGACCTGGTCCGAGAAGTGGACAAGCTACTAGAGTTTGTTTCTCCTAACAAGACGAATTGGAAAGTCTTGACGGATCAAGAGGGTGACTTGCATCGGAACATACCAACGCATGATAAAACTTTATTGTCAACTGACAGACAAAGGTTGGAAAGCAGATCAGAGTACGAGACATGCTCAGGAGAATCCTAAGATGTTGGAGATGCACCGGTTATTACTCAATTGTGATAACCATGCCCAAAAGGAGAGATGCAGAGAGTCACGAACATAGTTGGGAGACTCGCTAGGGAATCTTGGTCGTAGCCCCGATGGTTCCAAGACAGAACCTAAAGCAAGGCTAAGGGAGAGCTAAAGTTACATAGCCATCCGAGGTGGGGTAAACCAAGGTTCAACCATTTACCACACAGACCAATAAAGGACTTGGGTTAAAGGTCAGCTTCATGTGCCGAGAATCATAAATAGCATAACGATCACATGGGTAACAACCCACACAATTCATCATGCCAGAATCACAGCACAATCCGGGACCTTCGATTCAAGACCTTGGGCTCCTCCATTCTCTGGGTTTTAACCGTGGTCTTGAAGAATTGGAGTTGCATCAGTCCGGCAAAAGGAGTTGGAGACTCTGAATCCGACAACCTGATACATAACTAGAGATGGATCCCAGCCTTTAAGATCTCGTGGTTCCTACTCCGACGCCTACTTGTAACTCGTGAGCTGGAGTAACAGGTTAACAGATTTAGGAACGGCCCACCCAACGTGTCACCTAATTTTTGAAACACCAGTTGAGATAACGAAACCTTTTTAAATCAAATAGAGGTAAGGTGACTCAGAATTGGAGCGATACCAGGTAAGGAGTAAAAAGAATCCTAAGCAAGTTTTCACAACTCATTTTTAGGTTAAAATATTTTCACAAACACTAGACTCAACGTCGACCAGTAGAAGGGTTTCCTACAGGCAGTACTGCTCTGATACCAACTTGTGGCGCCCCGACCCGACTGCTACACAGTGATGCTGAGTGTCACCGGTTAAGCGATACAACCGGAGGTTACGGGTTTACCAATCCCCGGCCAAAACCTTTGGCAGGCGTTGCTCGGAATTAAACACCGGCAACGCAACACCCCGATTGATGCCTTAACACAGGCTCAACTATCAAAGCATAATAGAGAGATCAAGACTTGTGGAACAACTGGCACATCACAGACTCTACGACACAAATCATTATAGTTCAACTCTTATAATCGAGAAAGATAGCGAAATACAACCAGAGGTCACGGACCCAACATTACAACATGCGGAAGCGAATTAGGTTGTTCTAAACAACAAGATCCAAATTATGGCCTAAGAGGCCTACAAATAAACATCCAGCGCCAGCTGTTCCGGGATGTCCCAAGCTGCCACCTGGGAACCCCAGACTACTCGTCGACGTCCACAAAGAACCCACCTTCGAGGTCGGTGAAGTCCTCCTCTGAAACAAAACAAACGACGTTGAGTTCGACGAACTCGCAAGATTATATATAGAGCTTTAGCTCGATGAGGCTTTCAAAGTTATATGGCTGTTTTGCATAAAGCTGATTTTATTTATGAAAACATAACTCAATGGCATCGACTATTCAGAGCATTTTTAAAAGAGGTAAGAAGTAACTCTTTTCTTTGATCACCTTTCTCATCATCAACCAACATCAACCACTGTACCTGTTTCATCAAGGCACCTCCCCGAATCACCCTCGAGGAAGCTCACCTTGCATTCTTGAGTAGTACCTTTAGTACTCAGTTTTCATCATTCCGTTAAGTTATTCTATGATCTTATCATCCTTTCCCAAGTCGTCCGTAACCGTGGACACGGCTTTTCGTAAAGATTTACCCTGCAGGGGTGTACAAATGTTTGCCACGCGTACCGTCCGGCCCATTGCCTGATCATTAGCTCTCTTCCATGGACAGCCGGCTGGGTGGGAGCGGTGTCGACTTCTCCCTCGTTAAGGACTAACCCAGGATCATCAGTGAGGACGGAGCAGCGGATCACAACACCCTGCCCGTGGCCACTCATTTTCCTAACACCACCATCCTCATCTCAGTTCATCCCACCATCATCACGCACGCGCAAATGGAAGCCCGAACTAGAGGACCCTGGCTAGTCCCGCCCGAGTTATTTAGTCTATGAGGGTTCCTGCAATTGCATAGGCCTCACGCATGGTTGCACGCTCAGTCTTGGTTCGGGATGTAAAGAACTCGCACCTAGGCGACGGGAACGAGACAAAGCACCACAACCAGTGGCCTCTCATCCCCACCTTTAAGCATTTTATTACCTGTCACCGCAATTCTCCACCATCATCTGTACATCTCATCACCTGTTTCCACCATAAGCCATCCATCGTACAGCTAGACATTTACTAAGCATGGCTAAGCATCAACATAGCATAAATAAGTATTCAGGTCAACAATACAAACCTATGGATAATAGGAGGGGAAACAGGTATTGGCATCGGAAACTTAATGCAACTATAGGATACTCTAATCCAATAAAAGTGACATTTGGAACCGCATGCAATATTATAGTGGAGAAAATATTTGCGGAAACATAGGATAGGATATGCTCAGAGGGGGGGGGGATTATGCTTGCCTTGTTGAGCGGAGTAGTCAAACTGCTCGGCAGAGTAACGATGCTCAACTCTGAATTCGTGATCTACCGGAGAGCAAACAACACCGGAAAGCAAAAACAACAATCAACACATGGCACTGGTGCAATGCGTCCAAAAATGATGATATGTCATATCAATGCATTTAAGTCACCCTTAGGTTCCACTTAACAATTTAAAAGGGGTACTGTATTTGTTTTTAGCAAAATCTGGGATCGAACCTTCACGAATTTAGCAAGGTGGCATTTTTAACCTTCCATATACAGTACCAAACTAAGCTTCCATGAAGCATGGCACTGGTACCCTTGGATAGGCCCTAATTTTTTAAAAGAGTTTTGGTACCTTGTTTGCATTTTTCCGATAAGAATTGAATTCGATATGAATTTTCAAAGTTTCTATAGTTTTAGCAAGTTTTCAAAATTGTTCAACATTTATTCAGTTCCAACATGCATGAATAGGATGTTTCCGGGAAGTTCATATTTTTATGAGCATTTTGATATCACACACACAATTTTCTGACGAACCGATAAAAAGTTGGTATATTTATAAATTTCCTTTTTGATATGACCTTTTGATGATTTATTTTAAACCACAATATAATACCTATGCCATTTGGAAATATAGGGGTAGAAAGAAAACAGAAATTTCAAAATCAATATTACACTGCATTGGAGTATCCGGAATTTCGTTCGGAAAAATCTGGGTTTTTCTCCGGGAGGGAAAATAATATTCCGGAATTATTTCCGGATCACATCCGGGTGAATTCCGGCTAAAAAAACGTCGAGTCCAGTAGCCTATTTCTGATTCCGGTATAATATCCCGAAAATTCCGGGATTGTCGCCGGGTTCTCAACGCGACGGAGAGGGCTACGGTGATTCAACGAGCTAGCGAGAGAGGGAGGGAGTGGAGATATCCAGCAGGTCCGTGTGCTCACCCTGAGTGCGTAGGGGGAGGCGGCGAGGTCGGAGGGGGACGGCAATGGCCGGAATCATCCGCGGCGTCCGTGGCCGGAGGCGGAGAAGAACTTGACGGCGGCGGCGATTCGCGACTCCTGGCTCCGATTACTTCCGCGTGGAGGAGCAGCACGGCGAGGCGGTCCTCGTGGTGCCCTTCAATCTGCGCGGGGCGGCCTCAGGTGTAGCGCACCTGCACTTAGAAAATGGCAAGGTACCTGTGTATAGTGCAAACCCCTGGATCGATTCATTTGCACACACAGTCTAAGATGAATTATCACAACATTGTATCAATTATTACACGCGGATCCAGTACTTAGGAAAATATCCTTTACAAATTGCATAGCACGAAGCTAGCTTTTAAAGAGTAAAGCAGCGGAAATAATAATCTTCATGGAGTCCTCATCCTTTGCATGTGCCACAGGCGAAAATATGTTGGTTGCAGACTCGAAACCCTTAACGAAACTCACTCATCGTCAGAACAATCTGCAACAAATAAAATTTTGCAACAGAGTGGGTCAGAACCATTAAAAATGGATCTGGCAAGTGACACTATGTGGACACTTAATGGAATAACTCTATAGCCTATATGCATATTTGGCTGGTGGAGTTCAAGTCTATTTTGCATAAAAGCCAATTTTTCCTAACACTTTGTAAAACATTTTCTTCAAATGTATGAGACAATATGGCATGAAATCCATAGTCTCGTCTACCCTTGTTCACCCATCAAAATTTTACTTAGAGAAATAAGATGTTGGGAGCCTCCGTTGCCATCCTTGATCAGCTTCTTGAATTGTCCGTAAACGGGGACACGGCTAAGTACTGAGTTTTAACTCTGCAGAGGTTGTGCACTTTCACCATTAGACCCAACAAACCCAAACTATCCTCAAGCACTCAATTTGTGCTAAGAAAAAGGAGAGAGTTGAGATGAGACTTTTCAGAAGCATTTCCCCATCCCATACTGACTTGACGCGCTCCCATTCTAACCATTCTACCACCACCTGTCAAGTCGGGACGAGTCCACGCAACTTAATCCATCTAGCCAGAGCCCATATGACTAATGGCTGCACGGTAAGCAACTTCACTTAGAGAAACATTGGTCCCTTTAATACCCTGGGTGGCAACCACAAGTGACCATCCCTTAGAGGTCACCCCTAAGAGATGACACTCAACCTTTCCATCATCTTTTCAAAACCAAGTCCACCCAGGTGATAAATTACTTAGTAGAATTAAACTTTAAAGAAAACACATTTGCATAGCATCAAATAATCTACTAAGTTATCACAGGGGTTCTAGACACAACTAGTGTAAAGGTATGGTGGGTTGAGCATATAGCAATAATACTATCCAACACATGCATTTAAAGAAATACACTAGGTAATGCATATAAAAATACTTAGGAAATTTATGGGGATGTGCCACTTGCCTTGGCAAACAGGAGTGCAGTAGTAGCAGTTGCAACCACTTTCGTCTCTCTCCGGAATTTCTAACAGTCAAATAAATCACAAATAAACACACAATCATAAATGCAACACTTTAGAAAATATTATGATATGCATGAGATGCAGGAAGACATAATAATTATGGTATGAAAGACATGCAAAACAAAAATAAGGATAACACATAATACTTAATCCAAAAAGGCTAAGGCAAGGTCAAGACTAAGCAAACATAACATTGCTAAAACAACAACTTGAAAAGTTGTAAGGCTATCAAGCCTTCACATGTTTGATCTTCAAAATATCTTCAACTCCTTTGTAGCTTCATTGATCTTCAATTAGCACTCTAGGAACTTAGTCTTAACACCAAGGACTTGGTCTATGTCCAAAGTGAGACAAAACTTAGAAAGAGAGAAGATAGAAGGAAGGAACTAGTTGGTCTTCCAAAAATCTTCTCCAGGCTTCCTTGTAGCTTTCTTCTTGGTGTATTGACTTCATTTAATTTGGTAGGCTTGATGATTCTGCAGACTTGATGATGTTGACAGCCTCAAGGTTTTGAATATAACTTAGTCACCATGAAGACTAAGAGAAGAAGGAAGAAAAGAGATAAAGGAAAGAAGGACTTAGAAAATGTAGGGGGGTTGGTCTTTATGAACTTCCTCTTGATTTCTTCTAAGTACTTTTCTTCTTGGAGATGCTTCTGGAGTCTTGTTTTCTATGCTAAGTCCTTCATTGGTTTCCACTAACTCTAACTTAGTGGTTTTCGACTAGGAGGGTCAAAAGGGCTAACATGCATCCTCAATTTTCTAAGGAGGAAAATCATGTAAGAAGTGCAAAATATTTCTAAGGACTTGATATGCATGCAATGCCATGAAAATTACTCTAAGGAAAGCAAGCAAGTATGTTGGTCCAAAAATAACTAAGGACCAAATGATCAAAATACTTCGGAGTCGAATTTTAACTAAGGACTAGAGACTAACACATCAAGCCAAAATAATTTCTAAGTAATAGTTCATAGAATAAGGTGTTGGTATTTTTCTAAGGAAAAATACTTTAAAACAATAGTTGATAATTTTTCTAAGGACAAACACTTGTCAACACAACTATGTTTTTAGGATGTTAAATTTTTCTAAGGAAAAGATTTAGCACTTTTAAGGTGTTGAAATTTTCTAAGAACACTTCTAAGGAAAAGTGTTGTCAAATAATTATCAAATATTTTCTAAGGAAAAGAATTACTTTGTTTGGAGAGGCAAAATATTTCTAAGTACTTTTTGTAACTAAAGTGATCAAAATATGACTAAGTCATTTTATTAGTCGAATATATGAAGGAAATAAATTTTAATCAATTTTAATTATTAAAATAACACATAAAAAGCATTTAATCAATATTAATTACAAAAATCATAGAAAATACTTTTACAAAAATAGTAGAGTATTCCTACGGCCAAGTATTAATTAAACAAAGTTAAAGCAATTGGATTTGCCCAAAAATCAATTTTTAAATTTAAGTTAAGTCAAATTTACTTAAACAGCCATTTTTAAAATTGGACCAAAATAAGTTTGACAAAACATAAAACTAATTATGCCAAAAGTTTCTACGTGTCATAAGCTTTCCAGAAATATAAAGTTTGCAAAAATTGGCCGAGCCAATAAAAAGTAGTGATAGATCTAATCTACAGGGACCTATCCGCAAAACCGCCAATTAAAAAGAAAACAGAGAAATTCTTCTCCCCGCTGGCGCTGACGTGGCATTGACTGGCTGACTGGCGCTGACGAGGCTTCGACGTGGCGTGACTTGGCGCTGACGAGGCGGCCGATGTGTCGCGATCTGATTCGCCCGTACCCCTTCGCAGATGCTTCTAATCTAAGCCGTTAAAACCCGATCCAACGGCCCTAGTTGTCCTGACCAGTACGAGGCGGAGCTAGGTCAACGGAGTGAGCTCCAGCGCGGCGGTTCCATTGCCGGTGGCGAGCAGCACGGCGCGTTCCGAGGCGAGGAGAAGGAGAGGGAAGGGGGTTTTCATACCACGAGATGCAGAAAGCGGAGGCGATGTTGTTGGCGGGGTGGACGGCGTCGCGGTGCTCTTCTCCTCCCTGGATTGCTCGCCGGAGTCGGAGATGCGGACGGCGGCATCGGGTCGAGGATGGATGCGTCGATCTGGTGCACGAAACAAGAAGGAACCATGTCTATTAGATGCGCACGAGGCAAAGATGAAGGATAGAAGGAATAGGGCACGGGGTCGACGGTGGGCGACCGGAGCTTGCAGAACTCGCCGGCGGCAGTGGCGGACGGCGGCGGAAGATTGTGGCCAACCTGGAGGCGCTTTTGCTAGGGTTTTTGGGGAAAATACTGCGGGAGTGTTGGTGTTTATAAGGGGAAGGTTTTCGTGGCGAAGGGGCAACGAATCCGTTGCGGAAGATCGGGTCGATCTGCGGGCAGTTTGAGCAAATCGTGGAGAATTTGGAGTCTATCCGAGCTGGGGGATGACGGGTGGGTCCGTGAGGTCAGTGGGAGAGGGAGGAGTGGGCTGCTGGGCTGCTATCCGCTGCGTGTGCGAGAGAGAAAAGGATGGGCTTGGCCCAGTTGGGCTAGGTTCGCTTTTTTTTTTCCTGTTCTCTTTTCCTTTTCTAATTTCTGAAAACTTTTGTAACTTTTGATTTATAAATCCAAATCAATTCAAACCAACTCCTATAGTTTTGTAAAATCAAAGTCTTTGTTTTGAAACCTTCAAACACACTTTTCACAACAATTCAAATTTTGAATTTTCAAAATATGTTTAAATACAAATTTGACACTTAATGTCAAATTTAAAATAGGTTTTAAAACAAAACACATGTGGCTTAAATAAGATTAAGTACCACAATTGTAAACATTTGAAAATACTTATTTTCAATAAATACAATCAAATCACAACAAATAAAACCAATAAAGTAAAATAATATAGATTGCATAATTGCTATTTTATTTTTAACATTTTCTCAAATAGGTTTTCAAGTGGAACTAATTCCCACTTTTGAAATATACAAATGCAACAATACATTATGCAGATGAATGCATGCATGATTTTTCTTTTTAAAGCAAAATACATAATAGTTTTCAAAAGTTTTAAATTTTCCTGATTTTTTCAATTTTTTTGAAAATTTTGGGATGTTACATCAGGCGACGGCGGCGTGTGGCGGCCATGGCGGCTAGCCGTCGGGTGCAGGGAAGAAAGGAGAGGAAAGGGAGAGGGAGCAGGTTGACAGGGGCTAGGGTTCCGGATGCTCTTCTTATCCTCGCGAGTGGAGGCAGAGAGGGGCCAGGCGAGGCGCGGCGTGTGGCAGGGCAGCGACGAGCTCGTGGTGCGGTCGAGCACGAGCTCCTCGGTCGCTACAGGAGGAAGAAGCAGTTTTTACAAAAAGCCCCCTGCCTTTCTTTTTACCATCACCACTAGGTCCTTTCCTATTTCTTTTTTAAAAAGCAGCAGCAACTAGAGATTTAATTGGGGCCTTTAATCAAATCCAAACTTGATGAAATTTTGTGGAAAATTCTTATTTGCCACAAAGCACTGCTGGTAAAATTTGCAGGTCAAATGGATAAACTTTTCAGAATAGAGCTGTTTCACTTTCTTTTTTCTGCCAAATTTTTAGAACAATTATTTAAGGCATTGAACCATCTCCAAATCTTATGCAATTTTGTAGTAACTCCTTATTTGACATAAGGAGGCATTGGTAGAAAGTTGGGCTCAAATGGAGAAAGTTTGCAGAACAAACTTGTTTTACTTTCCTCTGTGCCATTTAATTAAAACATTTAATTGAGGTACTAAATCTATTTCAAAACTTATGGAAATATTTGTGTAGCCTCCCCATACCAAGATGAAGCTCCCCTAATTTTTCCAGATTATTTGAAACTCACTTGGTAGGAAAGTAAAATAGGAATTGCTCACAGGCAATTTTGAGTTTCTCTCCATTTATTTTATTTTACAAATCAAAATAGTTTGCAAAAATTATATTTGGAACTTTTGGAACTTCCTTGACAAATATAAAATGTCAAGATATTTTGTTTTGCAAGTTTGAGTGCTTTCATTGATTTGAGATTTTGTTTAAACAAGTTTAGCATTTTGTTTCCCAATGTTGCCAAACCAATTTTATGTGTTGTTTATCAACTTAATATGGTTGCCATGATGCAATGCAACACAAAAGTGAAAATTTTACTCGGGTTTTAGGTTCTCAAACTTTGGGCTGTTACAATTCTACCCCCTTATAGGAATCTCGTCCCGAGATTCTTAGAGTAGGAAAGAGGGAAAGGTTACGACGGTACCACACGATCGTTGACCGAGGCATCATGGAGTTCTCCAGCGTCTTCACTTCGAGGTCACTATCAAAGTACACCATAGGAAGAAGGAAACTTTTCCGGAAGGATGGATCTTGGTGAATATACCACGATCAGGTACCTCCTAGTAGAATCCTAGGATGAGACTTCGAGCATCCCTTGGATCGACAGTTAGGAGACACATGCGGGTGACGGAAGATTGATAAGAAGTTTCCAGCTGGTAGGCAACTGTTTCTCAAAAGGTTGAGAATATGAACTTTACACAAGGCCTTAAGTCTCTGAGGGACAGTGTTGGAACAAGATTCCAACAGATGAAGAGGCAACTTCTACCCAACAGCTTGAGTAGAACTTTCCTCACAGAGGAGCACTTCGGATCGCCGGAGAAGGGTCAGGAAAGCTAGACCGAGAGGACTTTAGAAACTCCGGGAACGATAGTATCGGGAAAACTTCTTGATGTTAAAGACATCGGGTCAAGCTTCTTGAGGATCGCCAACTATCGTTTCTGATTGAGACTTCGATCTGGTCAGGTGTAGAGATACTTCAGACTCAGCACCGGTAGGAATAGGAAGCTTTGCAATGCATACCAACGGAGTACAATTGCTAGGACCCTAAGAGTTGGACTACACTGTCCAGCTTCAAAGGAGGAACAAGATTGTGGAACTCACGTATTAGCAACTTGTCGAAGGGCATCAGCACCTTCTCGAATTACTTGCGGCAATACACCATTGAGTCTCTGTTGGGGAAACACCCACGAAGACAGAAGAAGTTCTCAGACTTCCTCTCTTTCTGGAACAATTCAGTCAGTGGCTTGGATGCATGGATGAAATTCTCAAGGAATGGAGGTAACAACATACCATTCCGAGAATATTCTACACAAGCACGATCGAGTTGAGATGATTCCGAGGAACTAGACAATTCACTCAGATCCACGGCGACATCTTTCAGCAATTGCACGTGAACCAGAGAAAATCGCTTCTAACTTCCAGAACACACACCTTGTGACAACACAAAGTTAGTGCTAACAAGTTTCCAATGCTAACGCCCAATATCCAATATGAATCTCCTCAAATATGGAGAGAATAAGAAGGTAGTTGATGGGCTCAACAACAACTTATCCAGATACTCCAAGACGGTAGACTCATATGTCACATGAACGGGGCATAAGTATTGGTCAGACTAACACGTTCAGGTAGGTTGGTCTGAGTTTGGTTTGACGATAGCCCAATTCAAATCAAAGATTTGTAGGGTAGCATATCCACAAAGGAGATACCAACTTGCTTCGACACGGACAGACTAGACATCCCATTGAGAAGGAACTATATCGGGATAGAGCTCTTGTCTTTCAACTCTCCAAGTTGTCGTTTAAGCTCAACCGAATAATTCAGGACATCCAGCACGATTTTCTTGGAGAAGGAAGTGGTTCAGAGAACCAGCTTACTCATAAGCTCAACATCACGGTCAGGTGACAACTTGGCGATACTTCTGGAAAGACCTCCAGAATATCACGATCCACCGCTATGTCTTGAGTTCAAGAGAGAGAATCACGCCTTTCAAGGCAAGACGATGTGGTCTTGGGAGCTTCGGCATGAACCTCGCTCTTTGACCGAGGAAGGGCACCAGAGAGAACGAACTTGGGAACACAGTCCAACTCAACTTATTGATCGGCTAACCAATCATGATAAGAAGGACAAGAGATGTACTTGGATTTCAGCGCAGTAAGAACTGCTGAGAATATCCGATAGTTACATCATTGCTCACGTATTACCATTCTCGAGTAACAAGTTACTCGGAAAACGGAGAGTAATGAAGTGTAGGAGCATCACTTCATCAAGAGGATCATGATACTTATCAAGATACCCTGATATCAAAGAGTGTGACACTCTAAGGTGGAGCAGAACAAAAGCTAAACAAGGCCCTCATTCTGAGGATTACAATACTTTGACCTGGTCCGAGAAGTGGATAAGGTACTGGAGTTTGTTTCTCCTAACAAGACGAATTGGAAAGTCTTGACGGATCAAGAGGGTGACTTGCATCGGAACATACCAACGCACGATAAAACTTTACTGTCAACTAACAGACAAAGGTTGGAAAGCAGATCAGAGTACGAGACATACTCAGGAGAATCCTAAGATGTTGGAGATGCACCGGTTATTACTCAATTGTGATAACCATGCCCAAAAGGAGAGATGCAGAAGAGTCACGAACATAGTTGGGAGACTCGCTAGGGGAATCTTGGTCGTAGCCCCGATGGTTCCAAGACAGAACCTAAAGCAAGGCTAAGGGAGAGCTAAAGTTACATAGCCATCCGAGGTGGGGTAAACCAAGGTTCAACCATTTACCACACAGACCAATTAAAGGGCTTGGGTTAAAGGTCAGCTTCATGTGCCGAGAATCATAAATAGCATAACGATCACATGGGTAACAACCCACACAATTCATCATGCCAGAATCACAGCACAATCTGGGACCTTCGGTTCAAGACCTTGGACTCCTCCATTCTCTGGGTTTTAACCGTGGTCTTGAAGAATTGGAGTTGCATCAGTCCGGCAAAAGGAGTTGGAGACTCTGAATCCGACAACTTGATACATAACTAGAGATGGATCCCAGCCTTTAAGATCTCGTGGTTCCTACTCCGACGCCTACTTGTAACTCATGAGCTGGAGTAACAGGTTAACAGATTTAGGAACGGCCCACCCAACGTGTCACCTAATTTTTGAGACACCAGTTGAGATAACGAAACCTTTTTATATCAAATAGAGGTAAGTTGACTCAGAATTGGAGCGATACCAGGTAAGGAGTAAAAAGAATCCTAAGCAAGTTTTCACAACTCATTTTTAGGTTAAAATATTTTCACAAACACTAGACTCAACGTCGACCAGTAGAAGGGTTTCCTACAGGCAGTACTACTCTGATACCAACTTGTGGCGCCCGACCCGACTGCTATACAGTGATGCTGAGTGTCACCGGTTAAGCGATACAACCGGAGGTTACGGGTTTACCAATCCCCGGCCAAAACCTTTGGCAGGCGTTGCTCGGAATTGATCACCGGCAACGCAACACCCCGATTGATGCCTTAACACAGGCTCAACTATCAAAGCATAATAGAGAGATCAAGACTTGTGGAACAACTGGCACATCACAGACTCTACGACACAAATCATTATAGTTCAACTCTTATAATCGAGAAAGATAGCAAATACAACCAGAGGTCACGGACCCAACATTACAACAAGCGGAAGCGAATTAGGTTGTTCTAAACAACAAGATCCAGATTATGGCCTAAGAGGCCTACAAATAAACATCCAGCGCCAGCTGTTCCGGGATGTCCCAAGCTGCCACCTGGGAACCCCAGACTACTCGTCGACGTCCACAAAGAACCCACCTTCGAGGTCGGTGAAGTCCTCCTCTGAAACAAAACAAACGACGTTGAGTTCGACGAACTCGCAAGATTATATATAGAGCTTTAGCTCGATGAGGCTTTCAAAGTTATATGGCTGTTTTGCATAAAGCTGATTTTATTTATGAAAAACATAACTCAATGGCATCGACTATTCAGAGCATTTTTAAAAGAGGTAAGAAGTAACTCTTTTCTTTGATCACCTTTCTCATCATCAACCAACATCAACCACTGTACCTGTTTCACCAAGGCACCTCCCCGAATCACCCTCGAGGAAGCTCACCTTGCATTCTTAAGTAGTACCTTTAGTACTCAGTTGTAATCATTCCGTTAAGTTATTCTATGATCTTATCATCCTTTCCCAAGTCGTCCGTAACCGTGGACACGGCTTTTCGAAAAGATTTACCCTGCAGGGGTGTACAAATGTTTGCCACGCGTACCGTCCGGCCCATTGCCTGATCATTAGCTCTCTTCCATGGAAAGCCGGCTGGGTGGGAGCGGTGTCGACTTCTCCCTCGTTAAAGACTAACCCAGGATCATCAGTGAGGACGGAGCAGCGATCACAACACCCTGCCCCGTGGCCACTCATTTTCCTAACACCACCATCCTCATCTCAGTTCATCCCATCATCACGCACGCGCAAATGGAAGCCTGAACTAGAGGACCCTGGCTAGTCCCGCCCGAGTTATTTAGTCTATGAGGGTTCCTGCAATTGCATAGGCCTCACGCATGGTTGCACGCTCAGTCTTGGTTCGGGAGGTAAAGAACTCGCACCTAGGCGACGGGAACGAGACAAAGCACCACAACCACAGTGGCCTCTCATCCCCACCTTTAAGCATTTTATTACCTGTCACCGCAATTCTCCACCATCATCTGTACATCTCATCACCTGTTTCCACCATAAGCCATCCATCGTACAGCTAGACATTTACTAAGCATGGCTAAGCATCAACATAGCATAAATAAGTATTCAGGCCAACAATACAAACCTATGGATAATAGGAGGGGAAACAGGTATTGGCATCGGAAACTTAATGCAACTATAGGATACTCTAATCCAATAAAAGTGACATTTGGAACCGCATGCAATATTATAGTGGAGAAAATATTTGCGGAAACATAGGATAGGATATGCTCAGAGGGGGGGGGGATTACGCTTGCCTTGTTGAGCGGAGTAGTCAAACTGCTCGGCGGAGTAACGATGCTCAACTCCGAATTCGTGATCTACCGGAGAGCAAACAACACCGAAAAGCAAAAACAACAATCAACACATGGCACTGGTGCAATGCGTCCAAAAATGATGATATGTCATATCAATGCATTTAAGTCACCCTTAGGTTCCACTTAACAATTTAAAAGGGGTATTGTATTTGTTTTTAGCAAAATCTGGGATCGAACCTTCACGAATTTAGCAAGGTGGCATTTTTAACCTTCCATATACAGTACCAAACTAAGCTTCCATGAAGCATGGCACTGGTACCCTTGGATAGACCCTAATTTTTTTTAAGAGTTTTGGTACCTTGTTTGCATTTTTCCGATAAGAATTGAATTCGATATGAATTTTCAAAGTTTCTATAGTTTTAGCAAGTTTTCAAAACTGTTCAACATTTATTCAGTTCCAACATGCACGAATATGATGTTTCCGGGAAGTTCATATTTTTATGAGCATTTTGATATCACACACACAATTTTCTGACGAACCGATAAAAAGTTGGTATATTTATAAATTTCCTTTTTGATATGACCTTTTGATGATTTATTTTAAACCACAATATAATACCTATGCCATTTGGAAATATAGGGGTGGAAAGAAAACAGAAATTTCAAAATCAGTATTACACTGCATTGGAGTATCCGGAATTTCGTCCGAAAAAATCTGGGTTTTTCACCGGGAGGGAAAATAATATTCCAGAATTATTTCCGGATCACATCCGGGTGAATTCCGGCTAAAAAAACGTCGAGTCCAGTAGCCTATTTCTGATTCCGGTATAATATTCGGAAAATTCTGGGATTGTCACCGGGTTCTCAACGCGACGGAGAGGGCTACGGTGATTCAACGAGCTAGCGAGAGAGGGAGGGAGTGGAGATATCCAGCAGGTCCGTGTGCTCACCCTGAGCGCGTAGGGGGTGGCGGCGAGGTCGGAGGGGGACGGCAATGGCCGGAATCATCCGCGGCGTCCGCGGCCGGAGGCGGAGAAGAACTTGACGGCGGCGGCGATTCGCGACTCTTGGCTCCGATTACTTCCGCGTGGAGGAGCAGCACGGCGAGGCGGTCCTCGTGGTGCCCTTCAATCTGCGCGGGGTGGCCTCAGGCGACGGCGGCGTGTGGCGGCCATGGCGGCTAGCCGTCGGTGCAGGGAAGAAAGGAGAGGAAAGGGAGAGGGAGCAGGTAGACAGGGGCTAGGGTTCCGGATGCTCTTCTTATCCTCGCGAGTGGAGGCAGAGAGGGGCCAGGCGAGGCGCGGCGTGCGGCAGGGCAGCGACGAGCTCGCGGTGCGGTCGAGCACGAGATCCTCGGTCGCTACCGGAGGAAGAAGCAGTTTTTACAAAAAGCCCCCTGCCTTTCTTTTTACCATCACCACTAGGTCCTTTCCTATTTCTTTTTTAAAAAGCAGCAGCAACTAGAGATTTAATTGGGGCCTTTAATCAAATCCAAACTTGATGAAATTTTGTGGAAAATTCTTATTTGCCACAAAGCACTGCTGGTAAAATTTGCAGGTCAAATGGATAAACTTTTCAGAATAGAGCTGTTTCACTTTCTTTTCTGCCAAATTTTTAGAACAATTATTTAAGGCATTGAACCATCTCCAAATCTTATGCAATTTTGTAGTAACTCCTTATTTGACATAAGGAGGCATTGGTAGAAAGTTGGGCTCAAATGGAGAAAGTTTGTAGAACAAACTTGTTTTACTTTCCTCTGTGCCATTTAATTAAAACATTTAATTGAGGTACTAAATCTATTTCAAAACTTATGGAAATATTTGTGTAGCCTCCCCATACCAAGATGAAGCTCCCCTAATTTTTCCAGATTATTTGAAACTCACTTGGTAGGAAAATAAAATAGGAATTGCTCACAGGCAATTTTGAGTTTCTCTCCATTTATTTTATTTTACAAATCAAAATAGTTTGCAAAAATTATATTTGGAACTTTTGGAACTTCCTTGACAAATATAAAATGTCAAGATATTTTGTTTTGCAAGTTTGAGTGCTTTCATTGATTTGAGATTTTGTTTAAACAAGTTTAGCATTTTGTTTCCCAATGTTGCCAAACCAATTTTATGTGTTGTTTATCAACTTAATATGGTTGCCATGATGCAATGCAACACAAAAGTGAAAATTTTACTCGGGTTTTAGGTTCTCAAACTTTGGGCTGTTACAGGAGGGCATTAGAGATTTGGCTACATCATGAAGAATTAAGGGATTTTCATCAATTATATTCTCTCAAGCCAAGTCATTTGGATTATATTGTTCTATAACATATCCAATGTTTCTCCTTGCGGTAACTTGTATTTAAATCATATATACATTGAAAGTTGCTTGCACCCTTGCATGTGTTTGGTTTTGTACCTTGCTAGTGTTTATATGTTGTGCTCTCTACTTACTTATCTTGAGCAATCAAGTATGTGTATGTTGGTTTGCACACCATGTATGTGTGAGTTTGTGTTGAGCCTTTTGTATCAACTTGCTTATATCTTAATTGGCTCTTTTTGAGAGATTAATGGACTATCCCATTTTGGGGGAGTGATATGCTTGCGCACTTCACAATCCTAAAAATGTATATACATGAGTACTACCACTTAGTGTTGATATATCAATTTTATCTAGTCTCTATATGGTATGTCCTTCTCATGAGAAATTCAAATTCTATAATGTTCATTAATCATCTCTAGTTGGGTTTTACTTGCCTCTTGTGGAGAATGAATGGATTATCACATTATGGGGGAGTAATAAGCTATGTGCATATTACAAACCTAGACAATGTGAACATGTGAGGTATTGCCACCTAGAATTGATATTGTTAATTATCTTATTCCTTTGTGGCATGTTTCTCAAACAAGTTCCCATTTGCTTAAATGTTTTTGCTTACTCACACTTTGGATCTTGTTTGTGATGAATGTTCTTGGTAAGGTTTTCCTCTAATATGTTCTCATATATCTCTTTGGAAAACCGATTGCTTCAAAGCACTCTTTGTAGTTGCTTTGCATTATCGCGTGAATATTTGAAGCTATCAAGAACATTTATCTACATAAGCATCGCGCTTAAATCTTATCCTTCACCATGTGCTTATTGGTTGCGAAGATGATCTTGAAAATCAAACCAATACACCACTAAGAAATTTCTACATATACTCCTTTTCCATGACAATTGATGCTCATAATTGTGGTGAAATTTTTAGATCGTCTTCATGTTGGCTCTTGATTTTATTGCCTTATTCCTTGATAAAAATTAATGTGATTTAACTCCTTTTGTCTTCCTGTGGATCATTTTGCTTTACTCAAACTTTCCTAGTGTTTTATTTTGTGTAGGAGAGGCATTGATCCCATCATTGTGCACCTTGCATTCAAAGGCTACTTATAGATAATGCACTATTCTTGGGTGAGCTATCCTATATTGAGTACAACTTATATTTTCATTAGTATTGGATCTTATTGCTTTTTCTTGATATATGACTAGTGTTTGAATAGATATTTGAGAGCGATGATTCCATGTGTGTGCATTGTGTATTCAAATACAAGATCATAAAATAATGCACTTTTGTTGGGAGAGCTATCATGTATCTTTTTAAACACTATTTATATTCTATTTGTATTTGATCCTTTCCATTGGTCTTTGATCCCGATGACATGTCTCATGGAAGACAAACCTTTTTGGCTTGGTACTTTGTACCATCATGAAAAGTGTAGAGGGTGTGGTTTATTTGTTGGAACCCCACTCTTTCTTTTTGAGAGTTTGTCCCAATTGGCATCTCTCTTTGGGAGTGGGTTATATCATTCGTTGATTAACATCTCTCTCTCTTTTGGAAATTTGATATCTAGTCCTTTTATATATTGATTAATTGGTATCTTATTTTCTTTTTGATATCTTTATCCAATTGGTATCTTATCAATTATGTGTTGATTTGCTTTTAGTTTCAATTGGCTTCTCTAAATCAATTTTTGATTTGGATCTTTGATATAATTTGGACCCTCTTTGATCTCTTAATATTTGTCCAAATTGTATCTCCCTTTGGTTATTGAAGGTCATAGGCATGCATATCTACTACATGTTTATTTTATGGCATGCTTTCCTTCTTTGTGCCAATATATAGGGGAAACTCCACGGAATCCTAAATCGGCTAAGATGTGCATGAAATTCAATTTCATATCTATATGCACATATTTATGTGGAGTTCCTTCTATGTATTGTAGTTTGACTAACTACTTGGACCCAATTAGTTTGGGAACAATTTTACTTGAATGTGTTTTAGGTACATGGAGATGCATTGGATGCTTGTCTCATTTACAATGAAAGTATCTTCACCACATGCTTATTGGAGACAAGCGAGGATGGTTGATGAAATTTTATCTACTACATCAACCCAATGTCATCTCGGTAACAAGTATTCACCCTCATGCATACTTTTCTAGCATCCAACCTTGTGTAGGTTGCATCATGGCATGAAAAGTATTTATTTGCTTTTGCTGTAGCTATTGCAAATTCAATATAACTCTTATGATACTTGTTGCTTTCCTCAAATGCATCCCAACAATCTCCTTTTCCCTTAGTGATATTTGTGATGCTTGTGTTGAGGTTGAATTTGAAGTTCATTATTATACAATATGATAACATTGAGCTATGAGCTATGATCCTAAACAAACATCATATGTGTATATTTTATGACTTCCCCTTGGATATCGTGTTTCTTTTCCTTAGTAACTAATTTTATGTGTACATGTTTCTTTGTGGATATATATCTCATGATTGTTGTACACTTAGAAACTTATATACATGAGAGAAATTACATCTTTACTCGATATCCTAATTCTTCGGTGTCACCTCTTTTACTCCGTTTTTGATTCTTTGGCGTGACTCCGAAAAGAATTTGATTTATGGTGCATATCCTATTTTATCACATCTTGGTGCTCTCATCTTGGTGAATATCTTGCTTGTCTTTACAAGCCAATAATCTTCAACATGGGATATGTCACAAGCTTTGTTTTCCATTTACATCTTATTGAGCTTGTGAATTCATTTGTTTTTGTGTTTTAGAGGATACCGGAGGAGTGAGGATTCCATGTTTGTACACCTTGTATTCAAATACAATAATTCTAAATTATGTACAAATATTGGGGAGCTCCTCTATTTTCTTTAAAACACTCTTTTGCTCAAATCATAATATCTTGTGTTTATTTGGTTAGTTGGATCTTTTTGATTGCTTACTTTTTATTTGGAGAATTGTAAAAAGTTTTCCATATCGTTCTTTTGCAATCTTTGGATCCTCAATATAGTTTGTGCTCTCTCCAACTATTCGTCATTGGATATGTGTATTTGATTTCACTCATATTTTGAGAAATGCACACATTATGGGGGAGCTCATACTATATTGACCTTCTAAGATTTTTCGCCCATTTTGGAAATGGATGCCAATGGGGGAGAAGTTTTATAGGGTTTAAGGGAATTTGGTTTTATGCTTTTGTTTTGGTCATAAGCATTTACCTTTCATGCTCATGCATCCATGCTTGTTGATTTGCATGGTTGCTTAATTCATTATATAAACCCTTGTAAAAGAGATTGTCATCAATTACCAAAATGGGGGAGATTGAAAGGGCATGGCGCCCCCATGTGTGGTTTTGGTAATTAATGACAATCCCTATGGACTAATGGTTGCATTGAGTTGTATTTGTCCATAGACCATGCTTGAACTCCATATGTTGGATTCAAGGTTGATGTCATGAATATATTGATATAATGAAGTATTTGGCATCAAGATCAAGAAGAAGAGTATGTGTTGACCAAGTTGGTATTCGAGGAGTTATCCGATGATTGGTCATATGTGAGTTGAGCATATCGCAAGTATGTCTTGAAGAAAAGGATTATGTGATCATTCATGGTTTTCTTCAAGACATCATCTATTGAAAAGAGAAGAAAAGATACAAGGTTGATCAAGATATTGATCAACACAAAGCTACAAGATATACCAAGTGGGATCATGTATCTCTTGGTATGGTAAGCAATTGTCCATATAGCTTTGTGAACTAACCCATGATATGTGTGTAGCATTTCTATGCGTGGTTAGGTATCTTTCTATGGGCTTGCATCAAATGAAGATTTCATATAGCCCATGAACGATGACGTCAAGTGGTGATCGTCATCAATGTTGAGAAGCGCAAGTTCAAGAGGAGCATCTCGAAGAAACCCTAGGCTTGAATCTTGCCACCCATTTAGAGATAATGTTCATGTGAAGATGTGCCTAAGAGAGGCTCTCCCATAGTGGATTATGGGGGAGCAATGTTTGAGTCTTCACACAAGCGAAGCGCAATTAAGAAAGGTGGTCCACTTGAAGAGATCAAGACCGATGTCATCTAGCTCAAGTGGAATGCGCAAGGCAAAGGTATGATGTTGATAGGGTTTCTAGTTTACCGGTCTCATGTTGTTAGTCGGGAGACCGGGTTATTGGATAGACACCGTACTATCAAGAGGGGTTCTCGATTGAGCTTTAGCGTATCAGTTGGAGAGAGCTCAAACCTTTGCATACTTGCCTTCATCATCTTTCTTGGTTCCTATTTGAATAATCTCTGTGTGGGGTTTTGGAGCTTGTTGTGACCTTCATAACAAGCTCAAGTTCACCGAAAACGGATTTCGTATGAAAAACTTATTGCGTTTTCGGTTTTGGAGTTTCTCCCGGTTCATCTTCTAAAGAGAGGTTTCACCTTTCTACCTTTGGTTTTATACTCCCTTGTTGGAATATGATGTTTTCCTGCATCATCTTGTCGTGCTCGTTGTGGTGATTCCAACGAGCCCAAGAACATCGAAAACGGAGTTCGTATGCATAAGTTATTGCGTTTCTCGTCCGGGCATTCCAGGAATTCCGAACCAATTCCGGAAAAATTCCGAACTGGTCGGAATTTTCCGGACCAATTCTGAACTGGATCCGAACTGGCTTTTTCAGTACTGCATTTAGTCCGGATTCTAGTTGGTTTTCGTCCGGATTATTCCGAGTCAACCGAATTCCGAACCAAATCCGAACCAATTCCGGATTGCACGAATCTGGCCCAAACGGTCGGATTTTGGGACCTATAAAATGGGGCCTTCTTCCCCAAAGGTTCCCCAACTCTTGAGCACGGTTTTGACCTCCATTGTTGACCCTTTGAAGCTTTGCTATCTCTCTATTCCTCCATGATTCTTGCTTCCAATTAGAGGGAAAAGAGAGAGGAGATCTAGATCTATCATTCCACCAATCAATCTCTCCTCTAAGTGAGGGGAAGCTTTTTGATCTAGATCTTGGAGGATTTTGTGTTCCTCTTTGTTCTTCCTCTCTTCTCCCCCCAATAGCATTAGTTGCTTTGGTGCGATTTGAGAGTGAAGGATTTTGAGCATTTCTTGTGTTCTTGCCCATTGCATCGGTTGCATCGGTTTGAGTTCTCCACGGTGATACGTGGAAATTGAAGTTGAGAAGCTTGTTACTCTTGGGTACTTGGGTGCCCTAGAGCTTGTCCTCTTGGGTACTTGGAGTGCCCTAGACGGTCCTTGTTGATCTCGGAGTTTTGGTGGCTCGCGGGATAGTTGGGAGCCTCCAATTAAGTTGTGGAGTCGCGCCCCAACCTTGTGATTCTTGTGGCTTTGGGAGCCGCGGGAATTCGGTGAGAGCCTCCAATTAAGTTGTGGAGTGTGCCTCATCCTTGTACGGGTTCGGTGACCACCCTCAAGTGTCCCATAGTGGCTCGTGGCACTCTACATTGGTAGAGGCACGAAGGAGATTACGGTGTGCCATTTGACGGCTATTCGGGGATCACTTTGTGACTCCGCACCGCTCCAACGGAGACGTAGCTTCCATTGGGAAGTGAACTTCGGGATAAATCATCGTCTCCAAGTGCCTCGGTATTTCTATACCCGAGCTTCTTACTTATGCTATTTACTATGTGATAGCCATCGAGCTTGAAGTAATATATCTTGCTATCACATATTTGCTTATCTTGTTTAGCATAAGTTGTTGGTGCACATAGGTTAACCTAGCTTGTTTAGGTTTCGTGCTTGATAAATTAAACGCTAGTTTTATTCCGCATTTATTCAAGCCTAAACCATAAAAGAATTTTAATCGCCTATTCACCCCCCCCCCTGTAGGCGACATCCGTGTCCTTTAAACCGGTAATAACCAAATATTAAGGGTCACAAATATGGAGGAGATATCACACATGGGAGGTGTGGATCTTATCTCGAGGAGGACCGGTAATATTTCCAACACCGAGAACGCTACAAGTTTTCCATCCGGACTCCGTTTTCAATGATCTTGGGCTTGCTCCGAAGATAATCACAAGCACTACAAGATCATGCATATACACATCATAGTCCATCATGTGAGGAGGATAACACAAGAGGAGAGATTGACCTCTCTACAAGTGACGAACCGTGTCGGGGAGTATCCCCGGGTAGGGTCAAGGCTTGGCATAAGGTGGTGTTCGAAGTTGTGCCGAGGTACGGAAAGGGCCGACCTGTTTGGGCCTGGGAAGTCCGAGCTTCATCTTGACCTGGAGAGTACAGGCCGACCTATTTTGGCCCAGAGGGGTCCGAGGTATACTGTTGGCCAGGGCCGAGGTTCACTGTCCGAGCTATGTTCTGCCGACCTAACTACCTCAGTGCGGTGGTTTGTGTTGTGGGTGCAGGAGAAGCTGTGGGAAGGAAGTAAGATCCGACCTAGTAAAAGATATTAAGCGCAAGACCCGAGGTACGGAGCCCGTCACATCCGTGCAGCTAACCGAGGTGATGGGCTGTAGGTCGGGCAGGAGTCAATGCTCCTGTCACTTCCAGCCGGGTACTAGAGCGCCTGACACGGGAGCGTCTGTCAAGGAGCATGGCAGAGGCGTGCTCCGGGTTCGGCGGGCCTGCACGTCTCCGACCGCTGACCACGCGAGGTCTGGGAAAAGGCTACGAGGTAGCTCTGCCAGGCCACGTCCTGTCTCGGTCAGAGGGGACATGCTAGTTCTGCCGTTAGGCTACAGGAGATGGGCAAGCCACGTCTTGTCCCCGACCGAGGTACGGTGGTACGGTGGTGACCGTTGCAGAGGCATGGCAACAGTGTTCTGCGAGGGGCACAATGGTAACCCGGCTGGCCTATATAGTGGGCTTCACCCCCTCCTGCTAGAGGATCCAAGATAAGAGAGAGACCCCCCCCGCTGGAGCTAGTTGATCAAGAGAGAAAGAGAGAGGAAGCTCGGAACACCCCGGAAACACCTCGGATTCAGCTCGGAGTGCCTTCTTCCTCCCGTTTAGCTCCATCTTTTACCTCAAGTTCTCACCATTGTATCATCATACAGCTCGAGGAGCAGCTTGTACTTGTCACTCTGAGCTATACACTGACTAGGATAGTGCTGCAGTAGGGGTGTTACCTCCGCAAGAGGGCCCCGAAGCAGGGTACATCGTGGTGTGCTTGCTTGTTCTTGCGTGTTCTTGCGTGTGCACTTCTTGAGTGCATAAACCCTCCCCGGATTCCCCCAACGACCATTCGGCCCCATCTTAGCCATACCTATGGCATCTGCCGTGATCCCACCACGACAGTTGGCGCCCACCGTGGGGCAGATTGAGGCGTTGGAGGGAGTTTTCATCCGGACGGGCTCAGGCGAGCGTGTTCTTTCCGGGCTTGTCGCCAAGATCGGAGAGTTCACCTTCATCAGCGACAACGCGGGGTGTTTCGCCGGCAAGCCTTCCCCGAGCACGGCTTCACCATGATGCTCGGCAGCTTCGTCACGTACGTTGCTGTCGAGGTTGTTCGCGGGTACCCGGAGCAGGTGCTCGTGGACGACGAAACTCCTCTCCTCGCGGCTTTAGGTCGGCGTATCACTCGCCCCGAGAGCTGCGTAGAGGTGATGGTGACAGGTCCGGTTGACGCCGTGGCAAAGTAGATGCCAGCCAGTCCAAGGCAGCCGAGGTTGCTAAGGTGAGATCTGCAAAGCCCAGGCTAGAGAAGGACTTGCCTGGCACCCCAGAGCTGCGGGGCCGAGGTGCGACCCTGGTAGAGATAGTGGATACACTGGCAGACCCAGTAAATCCAGGAGTGGACATAGTAGTGACTGTGGCCGACCTAGAGGCAAAGCGTGTCCTGTTGCAGAAGGAGGCTGTAGCAATGATAACAGCTAGAGATGAGTTCAATAGAGATCTGCGCGAGTACAATGCAGCGAATGGCTTCACCCCGGTAGCGGTTGATACACATAGGGGAGCCGAGGTGCGGCAGAGAGGCAAGGGGCTCAACGATGAGATAAACAGGGAGGCTCGACCTACCACCTCGGCTAGGAGTGGGAGTCGCGTGTCAACTGGAAGGCCGGTGTATAGTTCCCCTGCTAAGAACCTCAGAGCTGCCGAGGCAGGCAGGGCCGAGCTATCCGGATTATCTGGAGATGCATGGCGTGCGCAGCAGAAGCGAGTCAATGAGTTAGTATATGTGGCTAACCAGCAGAATGAGGCTCTCCGCAGAGCAATGCCGGGGCTGGTGATTCAGAGATGGTTTATTCAGCTAGGCCAGTCAGTCAGGTGTCCAAGGGGCAAGCCTCGTCTCCACTCGTCGGAGGAGCCGATCGAGCCCGGAGTGTCACCTCGGGTCAGAACCAGCAGCTGCAGATGTATGATCCAGTCCTAGCAGCAAAGCAGAAGGTGGGCCAGGGCAATGCTAGCCGAGCTAAGGGAAACCCCGGCCCAGGCAATGCGAGCCGGGCTAAGGGTAACTCCGGTCAGGGAAATCAGAACGGCGGTCAAGCAGCATCGGCTGGCCGAGGTAAACCACCTCCGCCCCCGAGGTATCAGCAACAACCTCGGCAGCAGGGGCAATATCAGCGAGAGCCGGAGTATGTTCAGCAACCTCAGAACGTCGGTCAAGGCGATGACCGATATGATGATGGAGACTCGGCCATGGCACGAGCTGGATACCACAGAGTGGATGGGGCGTTGGGACCTCGGATAGGAGGTCGGATGTTAGCTCCAGGCGATGTCCGTAACAAGCTGGATAGAATCTACTTGTCTGAGCAACTGGAGGAGGAAGGCCCTCCTGGTCCGGCGTGTTTTGGACCTCGGATCATGAAGGAGCCACCACCACCAGTATCTCAGTTCCAGTTAGGTCGGAACACCAAGCCATACAATGGGAGCACCAAGCCACAAGATTGGCTGACAGATTATGTATCCTCGGTGCACATTGCGGGGGGCAATCGCCGATGGGCGGTCCGGTATCTCCCGCACATGTTGGAAGGTCCAGCTCGGATCTGGCTGAATAATTTGCCGGAGTATAGTATCAACTCCTGGATAGACTTGGAGCTGGCGTTTAACAGCAACTTTGCTAGTACATACAAGAGGCCAAACCGACCTCAGCTCCTGGCGGCATGTAAGCAAGATGATCATGAAACTGACCGAGAATTCTTAACTCGGTGGAGCAATGTTCGGAATTCCTGTGAAGGAGTGGTAGAGGCCAGGCCATTTCCTGGTTTGCAGATGGCTGTCGACATGGCAGCATGCTGTGGCAGAGGCTCCAGAGAGATATGCCGAGATCCCTAGCAGAAACAATCCGGGTTGCAGATTCTTATGCCCTGGGTGATCCGATGCAGCCAGCAGCAGAGGCAGGAGCACGTAACAGAAGGAGGGAGCCAATAAACAACCGGCTCGGACCAAGGTGTAATGACCGTCAGGAGTTCGGACAGAAGAGGAGGGAGCCGGACTATCCATACCCTCCAACCAAGTTGCAGCGGTGAACCCGGATCAGCCCGGAGCTGGAGGTGTCCAGAGGCCAAAAATCAATGGTCCGGCATTTAGTCCGAACCAGGAGCCACCCATGACCTATGAATCAATGATAGATGGTCCGTGCTGTTACCATACGACTGACCCGCGCAAGCCAGCCAACCATTCAACCCGGCAGTGCAGCTGGAACCGCAGAATCAGAGAAGAGGGGGCAAGGGCCGGAGGAATCAGAACAGGACCACCACCTCAGAGATTTCAGCCGAGGTCCCACCCTAATCTGTCCGGAGCAAATGTTACCCCGATAACCACTGCACCTCTTCCGAGGCCTGCAGCAGCAAGACCCGTGAATGTTGTGAATGTCCGAGGTAATAACAACAACAATGGTGCCGGACCAAGTCAGCAGTATGAATACCCCGGAAATGACTATAGAGAGGTTCATGCGAGCTATGTGGTCTTTGTGACCGAGCCACTGACAAGAAGAGCGTGCAGAGGCGTGCCATGGAGGTGAATGCAGTAATGCCGGTGGTGCCGACCTATATGAACTGGTCTGAGCAGGAGATCACTTGGAGCAGAAAGGACACACCTCGGATCATGCCGAGCCCTGGAAAGTATGCCCTGGTGGTAGATCCAACGTTGTGTGGGCCTACCAACAATGTGAGGTTCACCCGAGTTCTGGTGGACAATGGCAGTGCCATCAACATCATGTACCGAGACACAATGGTGAAATTGGGCATCTCGCCTAATCAGTTGATGCCAAGCAGTTGTACTTTTCATGGGATTGTGCCCGGCGTTTCCTGTGCACCCATGGGCAAGATATGGGTGGATGTAGCATTTGGAACCAAGGAAAATTGCCGAGTTGAGAGTATCGAGTTCGAGGTGGTGGACTTGGAGAGTGCATACCATGCACTGCTTGGAAGGCCGGCTTTGGCCAAGTTCATGATTTCCACCCATGTTGCATACCTGAAGATGAAAATGCCAGGGCCTAATGGATCATATCCATCTCGGGTGACTACAAGCGAGCAATTCAGTGTGCCTCGGCGGGATCTAACCTAGCCGAGTCTTTGGTGATCGCAGCCGAGAAGAAGAAGCTGCATCAAGTGGTGGCAATGGCGCAGTCAACACAGCTCGGCCTGTCCGGACTGATGAGCCCGGACTCAACTGCGGCGTTCGAGGTACCCAAGGAGACCAAGAAGATCCCCATTGACCCGGAGCACCCAGAGCATGTGGCCATCATTGGGACCGGGCTAGGCGAGAAATAGGAAGGCGAGCTCTGTCACTTCCTCCGTGAGAATCGGGATATCTTTGCATGGTCGGCTAAGGACCTGCCAGGTGTTCCGAGGGAGTTGGCAGAGCACTCTTTATTTGTTAGGCCAGAGGTGAAACCGGTGAGGCAACCGACCCGTCGTCTCTCAGACGACCGGAGACAAGTGGTGCTGGACGAGCTGGCTAAGTTGCTTGCAGCCGGGTTCATAATGGAGGTACTGCATCCGGACTGGATATCCAATCCGGTCTGGTGGAAAAGAAGAAAGACGAGCCAGCCGTGGTCAAGGTGTGGCGCATGTGCATTGACTTCACTAACCTCAACAAGGCGTGCCCAAAAGATCCGTTTCCATTACCTCGGATTGATCAGTGATCGATTCCACTGCTGGTTGTGAACTGTTATCTTTCATCGATGCGTACTCTGGTTTTCACCAGATACCACTGAACCCAAAGGATCAAATAAAGACTGCTTTTATTACCCCGTATGGGGCGTATTGCTATCGTGTCATGTGTTTTGGTCTGAGAAATGCCGGGGCAACTTATCAGAGGTGTATGCAGAAATGCCTGCACTCTCAGATGGGCAAAAATGTGCAAGTGTATGTCGACGATATTGTCATCAAAACTAAGGAGAAACATACTCTCCTCGAGGATCTCGAGGAGACATTTGTGAATTTGAGAAAGTATCGGTTGAAGCTTAACCCGGACAAGTGCACCTTTGGTGTCCCGGCTGGAAAGTTGCTCGGATTCCTGGTGTCTAGCCGAGGTATCGAGGTTAACCCGGCCAAAATCCGAGCTATTGAGAGCATGAAGTTACCGAAGTGTTTGAAAGATGTGCAGAAGTTCACAGGGTGCCTAGCCTCGTTGAGCCGATTTGTAGCTCGGCTAGGAGAAAAAGCACCTTTGTACCAGCTCATGAAGAAAAGTACCGGGTTTACATGGACCCCGCAGGCCGACGTGGCGTTTGGTGAGCTGAAAAAGATGTTGTCCACTGCCCCGGTGTTAGCGTCACCATTGCACAATGAGCCGATGTTACTTTACATTGCGGCCACAAACCGAGTTGTAAGTGTGGCAGTGGTGGTGGAGCGCGAAGAAGGTGGCAGGTCGGTGCAGAGACCGGTGTATTACTTGAGCGAGGTGATCTCTACCTCGAAGCAGAACTATCCTCACTACCAGAAGATGACGTATGGTGTTTACCTGGCGGTCAAGAAGTTGAAGCATTATTTCCAGGAGCATCCCATGACGGTGGTGTGCGAAGCTCCAATCTCGGAGATCATCGGGTGCAAAGATGCAACTGGCCGAGTTGCCAAATGGGCGATTGAGGTGTCTCCATATGCACCACATTATGAGAGAAGAGACGCAATTAAATCCCAGGCGTTGCCGGACTTCTTTTGTGATTGGGCCGAGATGCAGTATGAGCCACCCAGGCCGGACTATAATTATTGGAAAATGCATTTTGATGGGTCCAAAACAAAGATCGGGCTGGGGGCTGGAATAGTCCTCACCTCGCCAAAGCAAGATCAGCTGAAGTACGTGCTGCAGATTCATTTCTCAGCATCAAACAATGTGGCGGAGTATGAGGCCTTAATCCATGGCCTCAAGGTGGCAAAGGAGATCGGTATCCGGCGTGTAGAGTGCTTCGGCGATTCCGACCTGGTGGTGCAACAATCTTCTGGAACTTGGGATGCTCTGGATGCCAACATGGCGTTATATCGGTTCCATGTGCAAAAGATATCCGGGTTCTTTGAAGGGTGTGAGTACAGGCATATACCTCGGGCAGAAAATGATGCTGCCGACGTGTTGTCAAAGCTCGGTTCATCAAAAGAGGCAGTACCACCAGGGGTAGCCCTGAATCACTTGAGAACTCCTTCAATCAAACCTTCTCCTGAATCCGAATCTATTTTCATCCCGGCGGAGCAAGAGCCCGGACCTGTTCCAATGGAGGTAGACGTCGGATGCGTTTGGTCGGACCCGGGGACTGCGTGGCAGAGCTCGGGGACTGCACACCAAACCTCGGGGACTGCTCATCCAGACTCGGGGACTGGTCGCAGGATGGTGGAGGAAATAATGGAGGAGATTATGGTGGCCGAGCCAATGGAGGTGGATGAGGAACTTTTTCCTTTGCACCCGGTGCCGGAGTGGGCGGAGCAAATTATGAAGTTCATAACGGAGGGAAGCACGCCAAGTGACACAACCGAGGCTAGGAGGATTCAAAGGAGGGCCAAGGCGTACACCATCATCAACAAGGAGCTCTATAAAAGAAGCGTAACCGAGGTGTTGCAACGGTGTGTTGAGCCAGCTGAAGGCAAGGAGATGCTTTTGGAGATCCACCAAGGAGAATGTGGTCATCATTGCAGCACAAGAGCTCTGGTGGCCAAGGTGTTTAGGCATGGGTTCTATTGGCCCACTGCTCTTGCTGATGCAGAGGCCATAGTCCGGAGATGTGAAGGATGCCAAAGGTTTGCCAAGCAAACGCATATGCCAGCTTCGGCGCTCAAAACAATTCCTATCACTTGGCCGTTTGCGGTATGGTGTTTGGATATGGTGGGAGAGTTCAAACCAGCCCGAGGTAACATGACACACATATTGGTGATGGTGGACAAGTTCACCAAGTGGATCGAGGTGAAACCAATCCGGAAGTTGGATGGTCATTCAGCAGTGACTTTCTTGAAGGAGATTATTCTGCGATATGGCTACCCCCATAGCATTATCTCGGACAACGGCACTAACTTTGCTGTTGGAGAGTTCGCTCGGTTTTGCATGAACAAGGGAATCCGGCTGGACATAGCCTCGGTGGCACACCCGGAGTCTAATGGACAGGTGGAAAGATCAAATGCTCTAGTGTTGGCCGGCATCAAGGCTCGGCTCATTGAACCACTGCTGAAAACGCCGGGGTGTTGGATAGATGAGATACCAGCAGTACTGTGGGGTCTAAGGACCACGCCAAATCGATCACTGGCTATACGCCATTTTTTATGGTCTATGGGGCAGAAGCTATGCTACCCACTGACATCGAATATGATGCGCCCAGAGTGGCAATGTACACTGAAGCCGAGGCAAAAGAGGCTCGGGAGGATGCAGTAGATCTGCTTGAGGAAGCGAGAGAATTGGCCTCATCTCGGTCAGCAATTTACCAGCAAGGTCTCCGACGTTATCATAGCCGGAGTATCAACCCTCGTGTGTTTCACGAGGGAGATTTGGTGCTGAGGTTGGTGCAGCGCAAGAAAGGCCGGCACAAGTTGTCACCTCCATGGGAGGGACCGTTCGTTGTGAGCCGAGCTCTGCTCAATGATTCCTACTATCTTATAGATGCGCAGGAACCAAGGGAAGATGGGCTGGACAACCCCGGTCAGAGGTCAGGCGACCATGGAACGTAGCTCTACTCCGACCTTTCTACTCATGAAAGGCGCAATGTATGTACCTCGGTTAATCCTTAATAAAAATGTCGGCACTCCGAGGTTAAAGCTCGGGGACTGCCTCGCTCTTGTGCTTATGTTTTATCTCTGTTTGTCAGTTTCGTTCATATGCCGAACTATTTTGAACCTCGTCTCAAACTTCAAGTAATGTGTGCTATGAAACTAATCTTGTGACTCGACTGGCATCTGCCTAAAAGGTAGTCAAGAGCAAAGAGGAAAAAACGTGGGAGACATGAAAATGAACTCGGGGACTCGGTCCAAAATTATAGTTCGGCATGTGTCGTTTACTAACCCCTGTCTTTACCTTTCGTTTATGTCGGATGACTTTGAAACATACCTCGGAATTTACCAAGTACTGTATGCTATGAACAACAATCTTGTGACTCGACTGGCATCTGCCTAAAAGGTAGTCAAGAGCAAAGAATGCCAAACATAGTAAACACGAAAGTAAACTCGAGCAATCATTCAAAAGGATTCGACGTAAAGCTTAGAAAAGCATGGTTCGGATAAGCATGATAGTAACAGAGGTAGCAAAAGGAACTACTTAAGTTTGATTACATCTGCGTCCCGGCATACCGGGGATTTAATGAAGTTTTTTGGCCAAGCATAAGTTCAGGTCGAGGCATCAGGAATTACGTCGGCAGCAGCCGATGCAGCAGGGATTTCGTCCGGAGCCGAGGTAGCCTGGGAGGTGCTGGCAACGTCGGCAGTAACCTCGGCACCAGGTTGTGGAGAAGCCTCGGTTTCTGCTTCGCGGGTGTCACCATCGTCACCTTGCTCGGCTTCGACGTCGGATTCTGTTTCGTATTCATCCTCTTCTGGCTCGTCATCTTCGGCGTCGGAGTAGGTGTCTCCCTCGCTCAAGTTCTTGGTGTTGGCATATCCAGCGAAGAAGGCAGCCATCTTTTCGCGCCGCTGGATGAGAATTGGGTCCGTGGACCAGGGCGAGCCTCGGCGAAGAGTGTCCATCTTTTCGAGGTCGAGCTTCTCGCACCAAGTCATGATGAATTTGAGAGCGGCATCAGCTCCAGCGCGAGCCGAAGATGAGCGCCACTCTCGAAGTCTTTGTTCGGCTTCACGAAGCTTGGCGGCGAGCTCAGGCGTAGTATTGGGAGCATCGGCAAGAGGCCACAAGGCTCGGAAAGCAGACACACCTGCATCGAGGAGTTCGGACCCAATGGTTTTCAAGGGATGGATCCGAGCTTTGATGGCCACGATGTGGTCCTCAATGGTCCAGGCGGGGTTCGTCTCGTTACGCCTCTTCCTGTGCTGATCAGTGATATTGCGAGCCGAATTTGGGTGTAGGTGAAGTGCTCTGCAGAAGGATAGCCTGTTAATAATGAAAGAAACAGTTCGGCAAAGAGCCAGTACTGTTGAGGACAAAGCAAGGATAAGGGGGGCAAGAAGCTTACCGTCCATTTCTTTTGATGCGTTCCAGCGTCGGGAGGAGCTGGTTAACCGAAGCTTGAAGGGCTTCATAAGCCTCGGTGGCCGAGGTGGCGCGGGCCTCGGCTAACTGGAGCGCATTCTCATGTTCCTTGGCGGCATCCTCCCGAAGTTTCTTCTCTGTTTCAACAACACTGGCCTTTTCCGCCTGCAGCTGCTCTTTTTCCGACGTCCGCAGCTCAGTGATGCGCTTCAGTTCCTTTACCAGACGAGCTACTTCGGCTTTCTCTTGTTGGAGCTTTCGTCCAAAGAGTTCTTTTCTGCAAGGACGGCCTTGTGCTCGTCGTGGAGTTTCTTGTGGTCAAACAGAGGGTGTGAAAGATGTCCGTGCGGACGTTCATAGTATTCTGCAAGGAAGAAAAACATAGCTCGGTTAGAAAGGCTATACCTCGACAAGAGTCTCGGGGACTCGGAGTCAAATCATTGGGAAAATGTTGCCGGGGTATGCCTCGACAGGAGTCTCGGGGACTCGTACCCGAGGTGCATGCTAAAGTAAGGTAAAATGGTTTGGATACGTCGGATGAAAATTGAAAGTTGAGATTCAAGCCAAACAATTTTAACTCCGGCGGAGCGTCAATAGTTTACCTCGAATCTCGGGGACTGGGAATGGTGGATATTAGATGAGATACTGCATGAAAGTAAAGAGAATAGGACTTACGTCGATGTTTTGAGCAGCACGCAGGGCAGCGACTTGTAGGTCGTGTACGCTTCGGCCGCAGGCGCTGTTTCCCGCAGGATGCTCAGCCACCGGAGCAGCTAGGGAGGCCGAGGAGACCTCGTCTGCAGAATTCCAGTCTGCATTGTAGTGTTCCAAGGAGCCGAGGCTCTGGTCACTGTCAGTGCGCAGAGGAGGATATCCCCACGGTCCGCCCTGCTCGATGCCCCTAACCGAGGCCTCCAAGGCCAAGCAGCCTCGGAGCTTGAAGCAGGCCGGTTATCCAGTATAAGAGATGTCCTCCGAGCATATTCTTCGGCCGGAGGAGCAGTCTCATCAACGGGTGCGGCAATGGAGGAATTCGGCGTGTCACCGGGGAGGAGACCTCGGTGCATCCTTGAAGGAGAAGAGATAGTCAGGGTGCCAGACCCAGATGTTGGTTTGGGGGTGACCTTAGACTTCACCGTCTCTTTCTCTTTCTCCTTGCCTTTCTCCAACGGCAAGGTAGTCTGGCGAACTGGTTTTTGGGGCTGCTGCTTGGGCTGCTGCTTGGGCTGTTGCTTCTGCTGAAGCTTCTGCTGTTGCTGTTGTTGGTTGCGGGCAGTCTGGCTGCGGGGGGAGAGTCGAGGCTCCGGCAAGGCGGTAGCCGGAGTTCTGGCGCGATTGGTCCCCGCATCCGTTTGAGGACGCGGAGAAGTCTGACCTCGGGTGGGGGCAGATTTCTCCAAGGCCGGGCCAGACCTCGGTGGAGGAGATACGGGGCGAGAGTTCGTCGGGGTGGTCGTGGCTTCAGAGGCACCAACGGGTGCAGTCATGGAGGATACCTCCTGATCCACGTCTATGGGGTCACTGCAACGAAGGGAAGATGGTCAAGTGTTAGTACCGAGGTGATAAGTTTAAGCAACAAACATTGTTGGCTATAGAAGCAAAGCATTACCCATCCGAAGTAGGAAACTCTTGCCCCCTCGGGCATGAGGAGGATTTCCGGACTTCTTCAGCCGACGTCTCTTGACCGGAGCCGCAGTGGGTCCGGAGGCTCCAGTGGCGGATGGTTCGGCGGCCGAAGTTGCGGCACCAGCGCGTTTCCGGCTGGTTGCTGGAGTAAAGTTCGGAAGGTGAGGAAGGCAGGAGATAGGTACCGCGTTTATTGGTTCCATGACGAGAAATCCCTCCTCGTCATCCGAAATCTCTTGAACTGAAGCTTGTGCTTGAGGCTTACCCGCGGTGGTGACGCGGGCCGAGGCAATGGGCATGTAATCCTCGTTGTCAGGGTCCTCGTTGGATGGTGGGTCCTCGACAGGAAGATCCTTGCCGAAGTGGTCCGCAGGATGGACTCCATCCTCGGCGGTCTGGCGGGAGAACAGCTATATGGCAGACATATGAAAAGGAGTTAGGAAGAAAATGGTCAAGATGAACGTCGGTAGCAAGACCTCGGTGGTAAAGGAGTACCGAAGAAAACGTCGGAACAGCGTACCTGTTTTGGTGGCTTGGTCCTGTAGTGGGGTTCCCTTCCCCATGTCCAAGCGTCAGAGATCTTGGACTTGGTGATAGCTCGGACTCGCCGAGCTACCGCGGCGTTGTCCAGTGCAACGTGCGTATGGCGGGTTGGATCATAAAGACCGCTCATGTGGCAGATCTTGTGAGTCCTCGCCTGGAGAGGGGAGACCCTGCGCTTCACGAATGTGCAGGCCAGATCGTCAGCCGTCAGGACTTTCCCGTCGTTCGCAGGGTCCTCCGGGTCCTGCCATTTCGCAACATACCCATGGATGGACTTGATTTCGCTGGTGAGAGGGGAGTGTAGTCCCAGTTGAGCGGTTCTGTAGGAGGGCTGAGGTTAAACGCCGGCAGATTGAGGAAGTCCTCTTCGCCGGAGTTCTTCACGTAAAACCACGTCCGGAGCCACTTGCGAACGGTGTCCGGAGTAGCGATACGTGGGAAGATGGAGTTTCGGCGAGGAGCTACGATGGCTGCTCCGCAGGCGGTTAGTAGCTTGGGCAGATCCTTGTTTTTCGGATCCGGGATCACTTGCCGCTTAAGTTGGAAGTAGCGAGAAAAGAGGTCTACCGTGGCTTTGAGGCCGAGGTATCCCTCAGAGAAGGAAACGATGCAGGAGAGAGTGGTGATGGCGTTGGCGGGGAGGTGATGAACCTGGAGTCGAACTTGTCGAGGAAGCTCCGGAAGAAATCACTAACGGGCAGTCCGAAGCCGCGCTGGAAGTGCGCGACGAAGACCACCCGTTCCCCTTCCTTGACTTGAGGCTCGAGTTCGCCCTCTGGCAGGCGACACTCTACCCCGGCGGGAATCCGCCGAGTCGCCCTGAGCCACTGGATTTCGTCCGGAGTTACATCCGAACCTTCCCAGCCGGCTCGTTCTCCGACCTCCAGTTCGAGGTCTGGAACCTCGGTTTGTTCCGAAGTCTCAGGAGGAGACATCTCGGCAGAATCAATCTGCAGAAGAATGCACAGAAGTTTAGCAAAGAAAAAGTAAATCTGGAATCTAAGGCTATATCTGGCTAACTCAGGAGGAGTTGGACGGCTATCTTGTATATAGAGGCATATCTATGCTAGGCGAGCATCATCCGAGGTATGAAACTCACTACTACCCAAAAAAGTATGCAAGTAAGATCTACCGGAGGAGGTAAATAGAGTTTTATTCAAGAACATATGAAGAACCAAAGCGCAAAGAGGAAGAAACCTAGGGCAATGCCTAGGGTATCAAGAAAGGGAGTACATACCGTGAAAACGAGGTGCTGAAGGGCGGCGCCGGTGACGCGGTCGCAGCGGCGACGAAGGAGCTGCTCGTCGGCGGCGGCGGGAACGTGTTTCTTCTCAACCGGAAGCGGCGGCACTGGTGGCGATGGAGGCGAGAGGCGAGTGAAGGAGGAAGAAGATGGCGAAGTTACCCGTGGGGCCCTACTTATAGCCGCGTGCGGTAACTGCCCGCATTAACTGCGCCACTACCGCGCGGTTATCGGGAGGCGCGGGATCGTGTGCGAGTGGGCGCACGGTTACGCGGTCTGCGGCCGCACGATCGGCCACATCGTGGGCCGCAGAGTGGCAACCGCCCACCCCGGATTTCCTGCGCTGGTCAGCACAAGAATCGAGGGGTCGTGGGCGGTCAAGTACTTGAGTGCGCAGGTGCGCTGTTCGGTGGGTCCGGCTGACGAGGGCGGCGTGTGGTCAGAATCTGCTTGGCAGAGGTCCGGATTCCGAAGCCCGGGCAGAGATTCTTCGCCACGTACCTCGGAAAATCTTGAGGCAAGATGGTGCTGAGTCAGATAGCTCGGAGAGTTCAGTTCGCATATCTACCTCGGATTGGATGGTGGTGTATGGGAGGTACCTCGGCGTGACTATGTTGGAGGTCGGTTTAGGAGGTGGTGTAATGCTTGTTTTGAACCTGCTACGGCCCTCCTTCCGAGGTCGTAGGACCGCACCAGCTTCGGGGACTAATGTCGGGGGAGTATCCCCGGGTAGGGTCAAGGCTTGGCATAAGGTGGTGTTCGAAGTTGTGCCGAGGTACGGAAAGGGCCGACCTGTTTGGGCCTGGGAAGTCCGAGCTTCATCTTGACCTGGAGAGTACAGGCCGACCTATTTTGGCCCAGAGGGGTCCGAGGTATACTGTTGGCCAGGGCCGAGGTTCACTGTCCGAGCTATGTTCTGCCGACCTAACTACCTCAGTGCGGTGGTTTGTGTTGTGGGTGCAGGAGAAGCTGTGGGAAGGAAGTAAGATCCGACCTAGTAAAAGATATTAAGCGCAAGACCCGAGGTACGGAGCCCGTCACATCCGTGAGCTAACCGAGGTGGTGGGCTGTAGGTCGGGCAGGAGTCAATGCTCCTGTCACTTCCAGCCGGGTACTAGAGCGCCTGACACGGGAGCGTCTGTCAAGGAGCATGGCAGAGGCGTGCTCCGGGTTCGGCGGGCCTGCACGTCTCCGACCGCTGACCACGCGAGGTCTGGGAAAAGGCTACGAGGTAGCTCTGCCAGGCCACGTCCTGTCTCGGTCAGAGGGGACATGCTAGTCTGCCGTTAGGCTACAGGAGATGGGCAAGCCACGTCTTGTCCCCGACCGAGGTACGGTGGTACGGTGGTGACCGTTGCAGAGGCATGGCAACAGTGTTCTGCGAGGGGCACAATGGTAACCCGGCTGGCCTATATAGTGGGCTTCACCCCCTCCTGCTAGAGGATCCAAGATCAAAGAGAGACCCCCCCCGCTGGAGCTAGTTGATCAAGAGAGAAAGAGAGAGGAAGCTCGGAACACCCCGGAAACACCTCGGATTCACTCGGAGTGCCTTCTTCCTCCCGTTTAGCTCCATCTTTTACCTCAAGTTCTCACCATTGTATCATCATACAGCTCGAGGAGCAGCTTGTACTTGTCACTCTGAGCTATACACTGACTAGGATAGTGCTGCAGTAGGGGTGTTACCTCCGCAAGAGGGCCCCGAAGCAGGGTACATCGTGGTGTGCTTCGTGTTCTTGCGTGTTCTTGGTTGTGTGCACTTCTTGAGTGCATAAACCCTCCCCGGATTCCCCCAACGACCATTCGGCCCCATCTTAGCCATACCTATGGCATCTGCCGTGATCCCACCACGACAAACCGGTAAAACCTCCAACATCAAAAACACCACAATATATCCAAATGAAATCCGTTTTTGATGAACTAGAGCTTGGTATGAAGATGAACACAAGCTCTAAATTCTCACATGAATAAAAGCCAAATAAGAACCAAGAAAGATGATATGCCAAATATGCAAAGGTTTGAGCTCTCCACAAAGGTGCGATCAAGTTACTCTCTTTAGAGCCCCTCTTGATAGTACGCCGTCTATCCTGTAACCCGGTCTCCCACTAACACCACGAGACCGGTAAAATAGAAAACCTATCAAGATCATAACTTTGCCTTGCGCATTCCACTTGATCTCGATGATGACGATCTTGACTCTCTCAAGTTGGAACACCTTTCTTGATTGTGCTTGCTAGCACATGTGTGGGGACCCCGGACTAGCTGTCCGAAATACCCGATTATGCTTAACACAACGATCCCGTGATCAGTCTGTCGTTGCACATAATCCGAATTGGATACCAAAGTTTATATCCATTACAATACTGAATTAAAAGTCTTACATAAATGGTCATTTAGACCATGTCTTACATAGGTGCCATCATGGGCCAAACCAAAATATCAGCGGAAGCTACGGCGTAGTAGACATCAAATCCTAACGAAGACGACCCGACAGGCAGCTGACTTATGGAGATCCCTAGTTCGCGTAGAAGTCGCCATACTCCTGCTCGGCGTAATGCTCCTCCTCGTAGTCTGGCTAGGACAATAGCCAGGGATGAAACCAATATGAGTACATTTGAATGTACTCGCAAACTACCCCAACATGAGTATGCACTAGTTTTATTTTACTTTCATACTTTTATTTATTTAAAACATCTCTATATCTTTATTGAAAAAGGTAAGAAGAGTTTTATAGCTATCTTTAAAAGAAGTCACCATCTTATTTGTTTCTCCAAAACTCCTCCTTTTTCTGACCATAGCTCACCATGGTCCATTTATTTCAACAACTCATACCACTCCATTTGGTATAGCTGTGTGACACCATCTCCATTTCAGTTTCTTTTAAACTTAAAAGCTTTTCCAAAAACTTGCACATGGTCTTAGGACAGCCTCCCAACTGTCCATATCCGAGGACTCGGCTATTCGAATAGTTTTACACTCTGTAGAGTTAGCACGCTTTTCCCACATCCATCCGGCAACTCATCGTGTCCGCCACGTCTCGCCATACAAGGTGTATGCGAAGTAAGCCGCCGACCATAGCCTGTCCTTTGCTCATGCTAGTATAGGACCCTACCGCTACGAAATTTTTCACCTTTCCATCGACACCCAGTCCAGATTCCCCGTCGGGAACCTAAGTGTGAGGACTCGTAGTTCTGCCCGGCGAGCGAACCCTTCAATCCCCCATCCTCAGATGCCAGGACCCAGGTCAGGGGGTAGGTCGCCATGACCATCCCCTCATGGAACGAGGTCATCCTCGTTGTTGAGGCATCCCATACTAATATGAGCAAATTATATGACTACGCCCTTTCCCATATGTGGGTAAATGTGGTCGCACAGGGTAAGATTGGTCGTCATAGTACTAGGACACAATGTGCATTTTTCATAAACATCTCCAATCTCCATTTCTCTACTTCAACACCGACATCTCGGCATTCCGTAACCACACAAGTATTTTCAAAGGAGTTTTGAGTAAACAATATTCATTTTCCCATCCTATAATTGTTTTATCAACTATCTTATACTTCTACATAGGTGGAAAAATAGTTCTTCATATACTTGTAAAAAGGTTTTCAAAATCATTGGTACTTTTGAATAACTCATGTGACAAAATAGAAGTATATAAATGCAAGCTCAGTTAAGTAGCTTGCCTTGCTCGGCAAAGTTCTCGGGTTCCGGTGCTTGCTGATCAAAGTATTCCCCCTCCTCGTAGACTCCGGCAACGTCCTCGTCTAAACGTCAAATAAGCAATGCAAACAATCACTAAACTACTCAAGCAAGCATCACAACATATCAATCATAAACATCACAAATAGCTACTGGACCTATCCAACAATACAATTGGGTTTCAATTAATTGAATTCAGCATTATTTAATTATGTCTAAATTAAGGCAGAAACTTGTGGAACATGTTTAATTCCACAACTTGAGTTCTGCTGGTCACAAAACTACAAACTAAAATTCTACAGAAAGCTACTGGTGTGTAGAAGACAACCCAATTTAGTTTGGATCAATTGGAGTTACCAAACTCCCTACACAAATGTTCGAATCCAGTAACTTAATAATCAAGTTTTGGCTGCCAATTAAGTTCTGTTGATCCTAAATTAAATCCTTTTAGGGGTGACTAAACATGACTAAATGTGATCTAACAAAATTGGTCCTAAATCATTTGGGTTAACCATTAAACGTATTTAATTGGTTTAGTGCAGAAGGGTGTTCTAACTTCAAATTTATACTAAACAATTAATACTGCACAATTAATTATGCCAAAATTAGGGAAGCTAATACATGACAGTACCAAGCTAAAAAAATTTGTTTGGAATTATTTGGCTTAACAGAGTATCAGAAACAAACAAGTTTAGAATTTAAACCTTCTGTAGTATTTTCAATACTACTTTTTAACTATTTATTGAAATGACATGAGACCACTTGTGTTGGTTAAACAATTTCATAAGCTTTCCGGAACAATTGGATTTGATTTATTTGGATGTCTAGATCTCAAGATATTGAATTTATAAAATGGGTCCAGTACTGAATTCCCAGAGAAAACTAAATTCGAAAATCTAACTGCACTGGATAATGTTGAAAAGTATGACAGGTGGGTCCACGAGTCAGTGACTCAGTGTGTGCTGGGAAATGAATAAAACGCTGATGGGTGGGGTCAGCCCGTCAGCCTAACGCCTAACCGAAGCGGTAAGTTACCGTTGGATCTAGATCCAACGGCTCCTGGAGCTCGAGTTCATCCTCGACATAACAACGGCGGCGCTGGAGCTCCGGCGACGGCGAGGTGCACGGGAAGCTCACCTAGAGGGCTTGGGAAGGCTCAGAGAAGGTGCTGGAGAACTGTGGAGGCTCGAGGAAGGCGGTGGTGCGAGTTGTACTTGCTGGGGAGGGCTGCAGCGGCGATGGCGACGCGTCGGACTTCCATGGGCACGGCCACGATCTCCGGCAAGCTCCTGCGGGCGCTCTGGTGCACGAAACAACGAAGAAAAGGCGGCGGTTGAATGCGGTGTCCATGGGGAGCAAGGTCAGGGGTCAGAGAGGGGAATGGGGCAGCAGCACGGCACGGCCGTGTGCTTCGTCTACCTCGGACACGGCGGAGCGTCGCGGAAGCTCCAGAGCAGCTGGGGCTCTGCAACTGAGGCTCCGCCCTTCTGGCGGTGCACGGGAGGTGGTGAAATGGGGTGGAGGCAGTGGTGCGGGGTGTGGAGAGAATGCGAGCTTGGGCGGGGTATTTAACGGCGAGCACGGGTCCATGGTGGTCCGGGCGCAGGAGAGCTCCAGGGGCGACGTGCTCTCGCCGTAGGGGCGGTAGAGGTGCGGCTACGATGTGGGAGTGGCAGGGAGTAAGGTCGGGTGCGTGTCGATGAGTGGAGCGAGCTCGCGAGTGGGACGGCCATGGGAGTGCTCGGGCGGTGCGCGGCGCGCACCGCACACGGCGTCCCTTCGGCGGGGGCGGGTTCCTGCGGGCTGCGGTGCTGCCAGAGAGGGGGCAGCGAGGTGAGGGAGAGAGGGGTTCACGGAGCTGAGCAACGCGGCGTCACCACGCCACGGCCACTTGCGCGACATGGCGCGTGCTCGCCGGAGCGTGTCCCCTCCGATGCTTCTCCTCGTTTCCATCCTCCCCTCTTTGATTTCTTGAGCGCGGCGAGGTCGGTGAAGTGTGGGGGATCGATTGGAGGCTTCAATTTGACAAATAACACACGAAATCGATCGATTGATCTTCGGTTTGGTTGAATTGGTCAAGAACACAGAGCATGTCCACAAGGTGTTTGATGAAATGGTTGAACCAATTTTGAATTTGAATTTCTGAAATCTATTTTCATAATTTGCTTCACATACTCAAATGTGGGTTTGTGGTGCTGTGGTGCAATTAATTTGACAAGTGTTGCACCACACACTTTGTGATTTAAAAAGATAAAGAAAGGTTTTTGAATTTTAAATTTAGACTTTTGAAAATATATTTGGAGAGGGAAAAGTGTAGGAATAAAATTGAGAGTGATTAAATATCACTCCACTGCATTTTATTTTGAAGAAACTTAATTTCCCACTTGGAGAAATTTATTTGCCACTTGTCACATGATTTTATTAATTTAGCTCTTGTTTTATTTCTCTTCCTTTCTTCAAGTTTTATTTAGAGCAAACACAATACAAACAACAAGAATTAATTAACACAAGCAATAACATGAGATCAACACATATAATTTTAACAAAAGTTTTTGTTGGTCCTCATTTTTGAATTAATAATACTTATTTTAATTTTGGGATGTTACAATCCTTCCCCCTTAAAATAAATCTCGTCCCGAGATTTGCTAGGCTTAGGTACTAAAGAGGTTGGGAATTCGCTCCTAAGATAATCTTCGCGTTCCCAAGTTGCTTCTTCTTCGAGTGGTTAGTCCACTGAACTTTGTAGAACTTGATTGCGCGTCTTCGGGTAACACGAACATCTTCCTCGAGAATTTGAGGGGTCTCTCGCGATAAGTCAGGTCTTGGTTCAGGTCGATGGAGAGGTGATCGATGTTTTTGAAAACATCAGTCTGGTCAGGAACTTCTAGACACTTCCGGAGCAAGGAAATGTGGAAGACATCATGATAATCTCCTAACTCCGGGGGCAATTCCAGCTGATAGGATACTTCTCCTCGACGAGAAATGATCTTGAAGGGTCCAATATACCTTGGCGCTAATTTTCTTTTGACATGGAAACGCTGCATTCCTTTAAGGGGTGTCACTCGGAGATAAACATAATCTCCGACACTGAAAGTGAGATCACGGCGCTTGGTGTCAGCGTAACTCTTCTGACGGGATTGGGCAGTTTTGAGGCGTTCACGAATAAGCTGAACTTGCTCTTCAGCTTCACGGAGGGTATCTGGTCCAAACAATTTGCCTTCTCCGGTATCGGACCAATTCAGGGGCGTACGACACTTCTTGCCGTAAAGGGCTTCAAAAGGGGCCATTTGCAGACTAGACTGATAACTGTTGTTGTACGAGAACTCTGCAAACGGAAGACAATCTTCCCACTTGGAACCATAGGATAGAACACATGCGCGAAGCATGTCCTCCAATATCTGGTTCACTCGTTCAGTTTGGCCATCGGTCTGGGGATGATAAGCTGTGCTAAATGCTAACTTGGTTCCGAGGGCTTCATGAAGGGATTTCCAGAATCTTGAGGTGAATTGCGTGCCTCTATCAGATACAATCTTCTTAGGCACACCATGCAGGCTTACTATTCTGGAAATATACAGTCTGCTAACTGGGCTCCATTGTGGTGGTCTTGACAGGTATAAAATGAGCAACCTTGGTCAATCGATCAACGATGACCCAGATTGAATCATGGCCTCGGTTAGATCTTGGAAGTCCGGTAATAAAATCCATTCCAATTTCATCCCACTTCCACTCGGGAATTTTCAAAGGTTGAAGCAATCCAGCGGGTCGCTGATGTTCAGCCTTGACTCGCTGACAGATGTCACACTTGGCTACAAAAGAACCAATCTCTCGCTTCATTCCATGCCACCAAAATCTTTCTCGAAGGTCTTGGTACATTTTGGTTCCGCCGGGGTGGATTGAATAAGGGGTCTCATGGGCCTCCTTCAGGATTAACTCCTTAAGTTCCGTGACATTGGGCACACAGATACGGTCATTGAATTTCAGCACTCCTTCAGCATCTTCGGTAAAACCGGGTGCTTTGCCGAGAGAAATCTTCTTCTTAATTCCTCAATGCTTTCATGATCTTTTGGGCTTCTTTGATTTGATCCATCAGGGTTGGGGCTAACTCTAAATTGGCGAGATAACCATGGCTAACAAGTTCTAGTCCAAAATCTTTGAACTCTTTGAACAAGGCTGGCTGTTCGGCTTGGATCAAGGCATTCAGGGTACAGGGTTTGCGACTAAGGGCATCGGCAACTACATTAGCCTTTCCGGGGTGATAGTGGATTCCAATATCATAATCCTTGATTAATTCCATCCATCTCCTCTGTCGCAGGTTCAACTCCTTCTGGGTGAAAATATACTTCAAGCTCTTATGATCTGTATAGATCTCACAGCGATGTCCCGCAAGATAGGGACGCCACGTTTTAAGAGCAAGAACAACAGCAGCTAACTCCAGGTCATGGGTTGGGTAATTCTCTTCATGCGGTCGCAACTGCCGGGACAGATACGACACAACTTTGCCTTCTTGCATCAGAACGCAACCAAGTCCGAGGCGTGATGCATCGCAATACACGTCGAAACTCTTGGTGACGTCTGGCATAATCAAAATTGGGGCTGAGGTTAGTCTCTTCTTCAGTTCTTGGAAACTATCTTCACACTTCTGAGTCCATTCAAATTTCTTGTCCTTCTTCAACAGTTGGGTCATGGGTTTGGCTATACTGGAAAATCCTTCAACGAACTTGCGGTAATAACCGGCGAGTCCGAGAAAGCTTCGGATTTCAGTCACACTGGTTGGGGCTAACCAGTCAACAATGGCTTGGATCTTCTCGGGGTCAACAGAAATTCCTCCGGCAGATACAACATGTCCAAGAAATGCCACTTCACTGAGCCAAAACTCACACTTGCTAAGCTTGGCATACAGCTGGTGCTCTCGGAGTGTCTCCAAAACTAGACGCAGGTGTTCAGCATGCTCTTCTTCGGTCTTGGAATAAATAAGGATGTCATCAAGGAAAACTACCACGAACTTGTCGAGGTACTCCATGAAAATCTTGTTCATGAGATTCATGAAATAGGCTGGGGCATTGGTCAGACCAAAGGACATCACGGTGTATTCAAACAAACCGTAACGGGTGGTGAAGGCGGTCTTGGGAATGTCTGTCTCTCGGATCTTCAACTGATGGTAACCTGTCCGAAGATCGATCTTGGAAAAGACTCGGGCTCCGTTCATTTGATCGAACAGATCCTCGATCTTGGGAAGAGGGTACTTGTTTTTAATGGTCACGTCATTCAGCTTGCGATAATCCACACACAGGCGTGTGGTACCGTCTCTCTTGTCCACAAAAATAATGGGTGATCCCCAAGGTGAAGCGCTTGGACGAACAAGTCCCTTGCTGAGCATATCTGCCAACTGCTTCTTCAACTCAACCAGTTCTTCCGGATTCATCCGATAAGGCTTTGGGATATAGGGGCTGTTCCTGGGATAAGCTCAATTATGAACTCAATATCCCGGTCTGGCGGCATACCAGGCAATTCTTCAGGGAAAACATCTCGAAATAGGTGAACAACACGGATCTCATCTAGGGCGGGTCGAGCTATGCCTCATGGCATCCGGGTCGGGTGCGGGTCTCAGATGCATACTCCACTTCAACTCCATCATCTGAAGTGAGAGAAACAGCTCTTCGGGCACAGTCAATACGACCGTGATACTTGGCTAACCAATCCATTCCAAGAATAACGTCTATGCCTTGGTTTCCTAAGATAATTAGGTCGGCTGCAAACTTTACTCCTCCAATCTCTATGGGGGTTTCGGAACACATCTGGTTGGTTTTGGCTAATAATCCTGGGGTTTGTACCAACATGGGTTTGGGTAAAAGGCTCCCGACTAAACCTCCCTTAGAAACAAACTCTTCGGTAATAAACGAATGGGTGGCACCAGAATCAAACAGAACAGTTGCAGGTACTGAGTTGACAAGGAACGTACCCAGCACAACATCTGGCGCTTCTTCAGCTTCTTCAGCATTGATGTGGTGCAGACGGCCCTTGACAACAGCAGCATTTCCGCGGGGTGCGGCATTCTTGCCATTACCATTTCCATTGCGGCCTTGACCATTGTTCGGTGCATTGGGGCGCTGACATTCCTCTTAGGATTGGGGCATTCTCTGGAGTAGTGACCTTTGTTGCCACATTCAAAGCAGACAACATTGGCATTGGGGTTGAAGTTGTTGAAGTTTCCTCTGGGACGGTTATTGTCATTGGGGCGGTTGAAGTTGTTTGGGCGGTTAGGGAAATTGGGGCGTGGAGCTTGGGGTGGACGATAGGCAGGCCTGGGGTTTTGCTGAAAGATACGAGGCTTCTGGCTGCTCGAACCTTCCTGAGCATTCATCCTCCTCTTGCGCCCTTCAACATAGACTTGCGCTTGGTCTCCAGCTGGATGGCTTTGTCCACAAGTGACTCCAGATCATAGAAGTCATGGATAACCAGAGCACACTGCAGTTCATCATGAAGTCCACTCATGAAACGCTCCATCTTCTTCTTCTCAGTGTCGGTGTCATCAGGAGCATACCGAGATAAGTCGGTAAACTCATCCAGATAACCGACCACATCTCTACTTCCCTGCCTCAGCTTGCGGAATTCATCCTTCTTCCTATCAATGAGTCCGCGGGAATGTGCTTCTTGCGGAACTTCTCCTGGAACTCAGCCCAGTTGATAACATGACCAGCTTGCTGGAGAGCCTTGGTAGTTTCCCACCAAGCTCGTGCAGGTCCAGCGAGATAGTGGGTTGCATACAACACTTTCTCATTTTCTCCACAGCAGCAACTTCCAGATTGTTGTCGATGGTGCGAAGCCAATCATCGGCTTCCAGGGGTGAAGTCCCTTGGAATAGGTAGGTGGGTTGGTCTTCTGGAAATCGCCTAAGGTGGATCGCTGGTTTCCATCGCCATTGCCATTACCACCATTGTTGTTGTTATTGTTGTTATTGTTGTTGTTTTGGTTGAGATGGGCGCAGCGATTGCTGCAGGGCAGCGAGATGAGCTTGGCGCTCCTCCCGGGCATTTTCACGTTCCTCCATGATAAGCGCGAGAAGTTGGGCGGGGGTTGGGTCCGGTGGTGGTGGTGCTGATCCTCCGCGTGGTGCGACGAGGCGGCATCCTGAAGCACACCGGGTATAAGAGGCAAGGCAAAAAGTTCGACTAAGGAAAAGACGTTTCACGAAGTGGTTGATTAATTTTAAGGTTCATATGGAAATATTTTACACAGATCAAACAAGACAAACATACTTATATATCACAAACATCACATCAAGGAGTTCACAACAACAAGCTTACAACATCAAGCTTACAACATCGCCCTACATCTGAGATACATAACACCTGGTTTCCAAAAGAACCACTACTTCGACTCGACTAGCGATAGGGGGTCAACCTAATCCTGCGGTAGTATCAAGTCACTCGACTACTGAGGTGGAACCTCAGCTCTGCTGCGTCTGCCTCTGACTGGTAGGTGGCTCCTCGGGATCCTCCTCCTCGTCCTCGAGTACTGCCTCAAGTGGCTCCTCCTCCTCGTCAACTAACTCCTCCTCATCATCCTCCTCCTCACAATCCATCTCCTCCAGGAAGTCATCATCGTCACTGAGGAAAGCGTTGTTCTCCTTGCGGAGATCCTCGCCCTCCTCCTCCATCTCGTCAGTATGGTGCTCTAGATCCTCGATCAGCTGGTCCTGCTCCGCCACCTTCTTGCGGAGCTTCACGATGGTCCTCCTCAGCTGGGCCCTCTTCCCGAGAAGAGCGACCTTCTCCTCCAGCAACTTCTCCTCATTCTCGCGAACCTCAACAAGCGAGATGCGATCAAAGTGAAGCTGAACTCTAGTGCGCATCAGATCATCCTGGGTGTGCTGAAGTAAGAGCTCCATGTCCATGATGTAGCTCCCAAACATCGGGTGGCAAAGGGTAGGAGTAGGGTGTCCGTCGCTGTTGCGCCTCCCGTAGAACCGGAAACGTGAGTTCGCCAACTCCGCCTTGTGCTCCTCACAAAGTTGGGCCAGCAACCTCTGTGTAGCAGTACAGAGACCATCAACCCAGGTAGAAGCCTTGGTGGTGAAGATGATCGTCCTGGAACTGGGAGACTTGATGTTCCTGCGAACCGACGACTCGATGAGCCAACTCAGTCTCCCGACTCCGTGAACGTCAACCTGAGCTCCTTTGAACTCTGGAGCGGGGCGACCTAACAGCTTGCTCAACTCGAACAAGTCCTGCTCGAACGTCAGCTTGCTGTCCCTCTCAAGCTGAACGAACTCGGTCCAATGGAGTGCCATCTACAATTTTTTTAAGCAAAGATTTAAGTTAGTGAGCTGACAAGTGTATCAAAATTTTAAATGTAGTGAGGCAACAAGTGAGTCGAATTTTAAGCTTAAAGAGAAGTGTGCAAAATTTTAAGGATACAAGGGAAAATGTATATTTAATGAGAGTAAAATTTTGCATAAGTAAGAGGATTGGAGATAAGAAATTTTCGAAAATACTTCACTCCTTTGTTTTTAGAAATTAACTTTTGTAACACTTATCTAGCGACCATGCTAATCTAAGGTCTTAGGACAGCCTCCCAACTGTCCATATATGAGGACTCGGCTATTCCAATAGTTTTACACTCTGCAGAGTTAGCACGCTTTTCCCACATCCATCCGGCAACTCATCGTGTCCGCCACGTCTCGCCATACAAGGTGTATGCGAAGTAAGCCGTCGACCATAGCCTGTCCTTTGCTCATGCTAGTATAGGACCCTACCGCTATGAAATTTTTCACCTTTCCATCGACACCCAGTCCAGATTCCCCGTCGGGAAACCTAAGTGTGAGGCCTCGTAGTTCTGCCCGGCGAGCGAACCCTTCAATCCCCCATCCTCAGATGCCAGGACCCAGGTCAGGGGGTAGGTCGCCATGACCATCCCCTCATGGAACGAGGTCATCCTCGTTGTTGAGGCATCCCATACTAATATGAGCAAATTATATGACTACGCCCTTTCCCATATGTGGGTAAATGTGGTCGCACAGGGTAAGATTGGTCGTCATAGTACTAGGACACAATGTGCATTTTTCATAAACATCTCCATTCTCCATTTCTCTACTTCAAAACCGACATCTCGGCATTCCGTAACCACACAAGTATTTTCAAAAGAGTTTTGAGTAAAAAATATTCATTTTCCCATCCTATAATTGTTTTATCAACTATCTTATACTTCTACATAGGTGGCAAAATAGTTTTTCATATACTTTGTAAAAAGGTTTTCAAAATCATTGGTACTTTTGAATAACTCATGTGACAAAATAGAAGTATATAAATGCAAGCTCAGTGAAGTAGCTTGCCTTGCTCGGCAAAGTCTCGGGTTCTGGTGCTTGCTGATCAAAGTATTCCCCCTCCTCGTAGACTCCGGCAACGTTCTCGTCTAAACGTCAAATAAGCAATGCAAACAATCACTAAACTACTCAAGCAAGCATCACAACATATCAATCATAAACATCACAAATAGCTACTGGACCTATCCAACAATACAATTGGGTTTCAATTAATTGAATTAAGCATTATTTAATTATGTCTAAATTAAGGCAGAAACTTGTGGAACATGTTTAATTCCACAACTTGAGTTCTGCTGGTCACAAAAATACAAACTAAAATTCTACAGAAAGATACTGGTGTGTAGAAGACAACCCAATTTAGTTTGGATCAATTGGAGTTACCAAACTCCCTACACAAATGTTTGAATCCAGTAACTTAATAATCAAGTTTTGGCTACCAATTAAGTTCTGTTGATCCTAAAATTAAATCCTTTTAGGGGTGACTAAACATGACTATATTTGATCTAACAAAATTGGTCCTAAATCATTTGGGCTAACCATTAAACATATTTAATTGGTTTAGTGCAGAAGGGTGTTCTAACTTCAACTTTATACTAAACAATTAATACTACACAATTAATTCTTCCAAAATTAGGGAAGCTAATACATGACAGTACCAAGCTAACAAAATAGGTTTGGAATTATTTGGCTTAACAGAGTATCAGAAAAAACAAGTTTAGAATTTAAACCTTCTGTAGTATTTTTAATAATACTTTTTACCTATTTATTTAAATGACATGAGACCACTTGTGTTGGTTAAACAATTTCATAAGATTTCCAGAACAATTGGATTTGATTTATTTGGATGTCTAGATCTCAAGATATTGAATTTCTAAAATGGGTCCAGTACTGAATTCCCAGAGAAAACTAAATTCGAAAATCTAACTGCTCTGGATAATGTTAAAAAGTATGACAGGTGGGGTCCACGAGTCAGTGACTCAGTGTGTGCTGGGAAATGAATAAAACGCTGACGGGTGGGGTCAGCCCGTCAGCCTAACGCCTAATCGAAGCGGTAAGTTACCGTTGGATCTAGATCCAACGGCTCCTGGAGCTCGAGTTCATCCTCGACATAACAACGGCGGCGCCGGAGCTCCGGCGACGGCGAGGTGCACGGGAAGCTCACCTAGAGGGCTTGGGAAGGCTCGGAGAAGGTGCTGGAGAACTGCGGAGGCTCGAGGAAGGCGGTGGTGCGAGTTGTACTTGCTTGGGAGGGCTGCAGCGGCGATGGCGACGCGTCGGACTTCCACGGGCACGGCCACGATCTCCGGCAAGCTCCTGCGGGCGCTCTGGTGCACGAAACAACGAGGAAAAGGCGGCGGGTGAGTGCGGTGTCCATGGGGAGCAAGGTGCAGGGGTCAGAGAGGGGAATGGGGCAGCAGCACGGCACGGCCGTGTGCTTCGTCTACCTCGGACACGGCGGAGCGTCGTGGAAGCTCCAGAGCAGCTGGGGCTCTGCAACTACGGCTCCGCCCTTCTGGCAGTGCACGGGAGGTGGTGAAATGGGTTGGAGGCAGTGGTGCGGGGTGTGGAGAGAATGCGAGCTTGGGCGGGGTATTTAACAGCGAGCACGGGTCCATGGTGGTCCGGGCGCAGGAGAGCTCCAGGGGCGACGTGCTCTCGCCGTAGAGGCGGTGGAGGTGCGGCTACGATGTGGGAGTGGCAGGGAGCAAGGTCGGGTGCGTGTCGACGTGCGGAGCGAGCTCGCCAGTGGGACGGCCATGGGAGTGCTCGGGCGGTGCGCGGCGCGCACTGCACACGGCGTCCCTCCGGCGGGGGCGGGTTCCTGCGGGCTGCGGTGCTGCCAGAGAGGGGGCAGCGAGGTGAGGGAGAGAGGGGGGCACGGAGCTGAGCAACGCGGCGTCGCCACGCCACGGCCACTTGCGCGACTTGGCGCGTGCTCGCCGGAGCGTGTCCCCTCCGATGCTTCTCCTCGTTTCCATCCTCCCCTCTTTGATTTCTTGAGCGCGGCGAGGTCGGTGAAGTGTGGGGGATCGATCGGAGGCTTCAATTTGACAAATAACACACGAAATCGATCAATTGATCTTCGGTTTGGTTGAATTGGGGAAGAACACAGAGCATGTCCACAAGGTGTTTGATGAAATGGTTGAACCAATTTTGAATTTGAATTTCTGAAATCTATTTTCATAATTTGGTTCACATACTCAAATGTGGGTTTGTGGTGCTGTGGTGCAATTAATTTGACAAGTGTTGCACCACACACTTTGTGATTTAAAAAGATAAAGAAAGGTTTTTGAAATTTTAAATTTAGACTTTTGAAAATATATTTGGAGAGGGAAAAGTGTAGGAATAAAATTGAGAGTGATTAAATATCACTCCACTGCATTTTATTTTCAAGAAACTTAATTTCCCACTTGGAGAAATTTATTTGCCACTTGTCACATGATTTTATTAATTTAGCTCTTGTTTTATTTCTCTTCCTTTCTTCAAGGTTTTATTTAGAGCAAACACAATACAAACAACAAGAATTAATTAACACAAGCAATAACATGAGATCAACACATATAATTTTAACAAAAGTTTTTGTTGGTCCTCATTTTTGAATTAATAATACTTATTTTAATTTTGGGATGTTACAACATGCTTGATGAAGACTTCTCCAAATACTCCCCCATACACCATTATGGGAGAGCCTTGCTAAACTTCGTCTTCATGAATCCACTTGCACTTCATCTTCTTATCTTGATATAGATGATGGCTTGGAGATAAACATGAAGTTCACTCAATCTTCTTTTCCAAGCCATGCTTGCAATAAGCTCAACTCTTCACATGACCATTCTTCATATAAACCCTTGGATGGAACCTTGGTCAACATGAAATCTTCTAGAGTCCAACACATGAACTCCAATCTTTTTCCTATGGACAAGATCTACAAGTATATCTCAATGCAAACATTAGTCCATAAGGATTGTCATTAATTACCAAAACCACGCATGGGGCAACACATGCACTTTCACACATTTTCTTTTTTTTCTTACATTCTGGAATGAGCCACGCTCGTTTTTACATTATGCGTGAGGAAGCGAAGCAATGACTTCTTTTGCGATGTGGTTTCAGACAATACAACTACGAATCCTCGCGTGTACCGGTCTGGTCAACCACCGAGAAAACACGATGGGGCATGTACCAAAGGGTAGGAGCATCGCACGTTTGTAGCATGCACGGCGCACCGGCTATCCCTCTTCCCTCTTGCGTGGTTGTTCTCCATTGGCAGTAGGACTGGAGTGACGGAGGGACAAGTGGGGGAAAACTTGCCTGTGGCAAGATGGCTAGAAGAGTGGTTGTACCTCAGGGTGTAGGTGGGACTGCTTGCGGGCTCCCGCTTAATACCCACACAGTCCCACACATGATATATGGGCGTCCCACGGTAACCCACTAACCATACGTGGGTGCCCACGAAACCCATGAAGCCCACATATGTAAACAAACTACACCAACACATGTAAACAAACTACAGTTTCAGTTTCCATCAAACCATAAAGATCAACACAGGGTAGTTAATGTTAACTAGAACAATACATAGAACAGAGTTTCAAATCCGGGCATACTGCAGTACTGCTTCACTGGATCGAAGAAAATTCTTGCTCGGATAACAGTGTACATCAACATCAGAGAATCCTTGCATGCTAAAGTGTACACCAACATCAGCTTTGCCTCATTCACTCCAACATCAGTATTGTTTCAACTCCACTGGAAACAATATAGTGACAAAAAAATACATGAGTACTACTATATGAAGTTGAAAAATCATTTTCAATTACCTTCGTATCAAGCAAGTAAAGAAGTCATTTGTGTAGACCATACATGAATAGGCAGCATGGAAAGCAAGCATGTGTACTGGACTAGCAGCTTAAACTTGATATGAAGGTAACTAGAAAGCAAGCATGTGTATTGGGAAGTTACCTGTAGAGATGCAAGGAAGCTCCACAAATTGTTGTCCTACTCATCATCTGAATCATCTGAAAGAGTAAGAGAAAATTTTCTTAGTCACAAGATAAATTAGAATATAAAGGAAAACTTGAATAAAGAAAACATTACATACCGGCAAACTTAAGCCAGTCCTGAAGACATATAAGGACTTCGACGGCGGAGGGCGTGATGCGGCTCCTGTAGTCACTGACGACACGTCCTCCGGTGCTAAAAGCTGACTCGGAAGGTATGGTTGACGCAGGGATGGCCAAAATATCACGAGCCATTTTAGAGAGTACAGGATATTTTGAAACATTTGTTTTCCACCATTCTAGAATATCCACCTCCTCCTTTCGAGGGAGCAACTCCTCCTTCAAGTATCGATCTAGTTCATTGCTTGACTGTCTTCTTTTCGACATCATGTATCGATCAAACTCCGCAAGTGGGTCAGCTCGATCCTCAACTCCATTATTGGTAGCAGTTTCTATCTGTGGCTCAACTGAAAGCTCTTCACTGTATTCATTGAAGAGCTTTTGCATTATTTTCTTCACTTTTCCCATCCAACTTCCCGCCTCCACTTCATTTCCGAAGTCAATCAGTAGGAATTCCAAGAGGTCATACTTGAATCTCGGATCAAATATGACAGGAATACAAGCAGAGATGTATGACTCTTTCCAATACTGATTAAACTTCACTTGCATTTGCTTCAACATACGTGAAACGGTGATGTCCTGGGCTGACACCTCTTTATTCAAGATTTTCTTGTCATAACTTGCTTCTTCTTTATTCAACATCTTCTTCATAATCCAAAGTTGATGGAAGTAAAGATGGGATGTTGGATAATGTGAACCAGAGAGAGTTGTTGTTGCGGTGTAGAAAACCTTCAACAACTTGCATAGAGCCTCAGCCATTTTCCATTCAGCTGGTGGAGGAGCATAGGTGAAGTCCTTGTCTTGACTTTCTAGAGAATAGAAGGCACTTCTAAGCGGCAATGCAGCCTCAAGCATGAGATAAGTTGAGTTCCAACGAGTAGTGACATCAGCACACAAGTGTCTGTATCTAGAACACAATCCTACTCGTATAACTGTTTCCCGAAATTTCTCAAGTCTCGCTTGTGAACTTTTGACAAATTTGACACTCTCTCGAATGTTATTGACAACATTTTTGATCTCTCGTAATCCTTCTTGAACAATTATATTGACAACATGTGTTGAGCAACGAAAATGAAGTAATTTCCCTTTTGCAAGAAGAAAACCTTTGTCCTTCAGATTGTCCCTCAATAGGTTAACCAAGGCAGTATTGACAGAAGCATTGTCCAAAGTGAAACTAAAAAGCTTATCCTCTAGGTTCCATTCCTGAATGCTTTCTAGTATTACATTGAACATGTTGAATTTATTGTGAGGCGTTTCCATCATGTTAAATGCCATAATCCTCTTGTGAAGCACCCAATTAGGAGATATGAAATGACATGTTTTACCAGCTTTCTTCTTGCTAAATTCAGATCAAATTTCCAGTTCGGATCAATACCCTCGGGAGGACCCATTTTATCTACCATTTCTTTCATCGCCTTCTTTGATTTGCATACCTTTAAATGCCGACCAATGTGGCTGCTCCCTGAATCTCTCGAAGCTGGAAAGACTTCCCGGCAATGAATGCAACGACCTTTCACAAGCATTGTTCCTTGATAAATTGGCTCAACCTCCTCCCATATGCGTGATGTTAGCTTGCGGGGTCTGCGTGCCCGGCCTACATGCATGGAAAAGATGTTTAGTTAGCTAGTCAAGAGTAAGAAGTAGATGAATAAACAAGGAATACATGGTAGCAGATCTGATCTTACCATGGGAACTTCTAGCAGGAGATAGATCATCAAGTGAGGGAGATATTGGAGGCTGCTGTGGAGGTGAATCATGTGAATGTTGTGCAGATTGGTGAGGTGAACCTGCCATTTTCGCTCTTTTTGCTGAACCAGGCCTCACCATCATGGAGCCCCTCTTCTATGCTGCTGTCCTCATGAGCATATTAACCGCAGGCGATGTTGTGACTCGTGGACTTGGAATTGCCCCCTGAAAATGAAGATGTGCTAATCAGCTAATGAACAAAACAATCAGCTAACAATCATTTAGTGGATAAAACATTGTTTATGTTAATTATAAGATGACAAACACAACACACTACATCACTACACAACTATTAGACCAAGCTGTACAAGGTAACCACTATTAGCTCAAGCATCGCTTTGTTTACCTTCTTCCGGCTCCTTCTGGTGACGTCCTTGCAGACCTTGATGTCGTTGTTTATCACCTTACGAGGCTGCTCCCTGTGCACTGCACCATCCTATGAGACCATGATAAATATTTGTAAATGAGACACGGAATAGTAACAGTGGTACAACATCCTGAGGAGAGTATGCTGGAAGATTATTAGCAAAAGCATTCATGTTTGAGAGGAAAAAAGGAACCTCCAACACTCATACAAGAACTGTATTAGAATTTAGATATGACTAACTCCGCCCATGTTATTTTAGTCAATAATAAGAAAGCAACATTCCAGATCAAAGCCACCATAATTCACAAAACTATAGGCTGTGAGTATTGTTTTCAGAACTAGATCAAGGCCAAACAAACCTGTATACTACAACCAGACATGATCATTCACCCCAACGTACCAATTCTCACATCAGCTTGAGAAAAAGAAACTACCTATCACACTCACACAGCAACAGTATTAGACCTGACTATGTTCTTTTAGTTAATAAGAAAGCAGTAACCCAGACAAAGAATTTCGTCAGCTAACCATATTCCAGCGATAGTTCAGACTAACACACTACCCTGGTAAAGCATCAACTTGAGAAGTTGCTTGTTCTCTAAAATAATCTACTGAAACTTGAGAAGTACTTGTGCATATTTTCAGTACGTATCTGTCGTCCGGCCGGAATACATGTTTGGGCTCCTTACAGAAAGATACACACGCAAAGAACGAATTCTTACCTTGTGCTTCTGTTTCTTGGAGTTTGGGGAGTCACCGTGGCCTGCACCAGATCAATCCTTCTCAATTTTGATACCAACTATTTGCTCCATCAGGGCATCATCGATTTGAGTTTGATCGCCGTACGGCAACCTCTGCTTCCATACCTCGCCAGACCCCGTAGTTCTTCCATACACAGATAGATCCTCGTCGGCGTCTTCATTTTCACCGCCACCAGGCAAGACTGGTAAGGTTGCTTGGGTTCGAGCTAGAGATGGATCTGAGGGAGGAGGGGACGAGCGGGTGGACGGATCTGAGGGAGGGGAGGACGAGCGGGGGAGAGAGCATCACAAGGCGGCGACCGTCCGGCCATGGGAAGATGGCCGGCGGCGTGTGCGCGGCGAGAGGGCGGCTCGATGTGGGGAACGAGACTGAGAGAGGCTGGTTCGATGTTGGGGACGACCGGATGAGAGAGGTTGGGCTCGACGTGGGCCACCGTGGGGAGTCCCACGAACCGCACATGATTTTTTTCCGTACCCGTGGGTGTCCACGTACGTTATTAGGTGGGCTTGGACCGAGGGCGCCGTGGGAGGCCCACTCCCACCTGGACCCTGAGTTGTACCCCCAGTCCACCAGAGTTCAAACCCCAGGTTTGACGCTGGTGTTTCTTATTTAAGGCGGAATATTTTTCAGTGGGAAGCGACGTTCTCGTCGACAGCGAGGCGCCCGTGGTGACTTCGTCAATCTCAAGACTCGATCCGCCGACTCGGTCTCTCGGAGGTGCTCATAGGGGTAGGGTGTACGTGCGTGCGTTCATATGGGTGGGTGTGTGCGCGTGTATATGAGCGTCTACGTTGTACTGTGTTTCGCAACAGCAAAAAAAAGACAAGTGGGGCCCCTACCGTTGCTGTCCTTCTGCATGCCGGATTTTTTTCTCATGGTCTTTTTGACTCGAAGCTCTTTCCACTCTTAGCACTTGTGAATCTTTAGCCAACAATGTGTCAATCCGAAAGATTTATTTTTGTAATTATTCTTGAAGAGAGTCAAAGCTTCGGGCACCTGCACAAAAAAGAACAACTTGATCACATAGTTAACAAATTGAACACGGTTAGGATATATTAGAAAATTAAAGATAGTTAGAAATATTACTTGTGCATTTTTACCAATGCCACTTTTTGACCGTGTGACGATCGAATAATCGCCTTGGAAGAGAAACACGTCGGCCCAGATGTGGTGCCCTCGCAGGAGAAAATTACAACTCATATCCAGTTTTCTCGATATAGGGTCATGCAAACCTGGTTTAAATTTTAAACAATATGCACACATATTAAACGATTGTCCAAATCAAAATCGGTTTTCACCGTAGTGTGCCTCACGATGAGATATTCGAAACTAGATCCCACAAGGACATGCTATGATAATTTGTTTTGAAAATTCAACTCTATATCATTATAAAGCAAGTTTGTGGTAAAACATGGTTTTTGAGCACATGCATATTGATATGTTTGTAATTATTTTATTGAGAATCTGGTTACTGTTATATTGTTTCTTTCCACAGTATTCAAATGGTATTTGTAAAATTTCTTTACAATTTAGATGTATGAACTGGTATGTTTGGAAAGAGCAACATTGTATCATGAAAAGAAGTACTACAAACATATTTTCGTATCACTCATGTGTTCATCACGACGAGATCTTACAAACTAGATCACACACCGGCATATTTCGACAAATATATTGGAAAACAACTTTGTCTCACGAAAAGAAAAATGATAGAGGTATATGTACACCGGTGATACAAGAACTTACGATGCGGGTGCAAAATGATTCAACAAGTTGAAGATTGGCGTTCTGAGGTACAAAAAGTTGTGAGGTGGGTTCAAAACTTGTCCAGATAATTCTGGTGTAGACATGTGTCGATTCAAACTCGAGACCTCGGTCCACACACGCTCGCCACCACATTCCACGTTACCTCTTGATATACACATGGAACCACAAGGCCAGTTCTCTATTGGGTCGATGTATGCTAATTAAGTTGTCGCAAGGGGCGGCGGTGGCACACTTCCGTGACATTTGAGCTGCCATGATCCCTATCAAAATTCGTATTTTCTCCTGGTGATCGGTCCTAGATCTTCTATCGTCCAGCTTGGAGATGGCCTATAGGCATGGTCCATCTGATGGAAGTGTGCTTTGCGTGGGGAGATTGAGGATGCCTCTTACATCTTCTTCTCTTGTTCAATTGTGAAGTGTGCTTGGAGTGTTATGCGTTAGTTACTTGGGTGTAACTGGAGAGCAACTTCACACAATTTTTCGTGATTCTTTTGGGGTTTTAGGGTCAACCCGGCCCGTAGACTTACCTGTCATGGCTCAATGTTGAGGGTTATGGCACGTTCGAAACAAGCTGACCATAGAAGCTAACGCCAATTGATGTTATATACAAATTATCGATCTTCTTAAAGTTGTGGGCAATAAACACCAAGCAGCGGGACAAAGCCGGAGTGGAGTGGATGGTGGGCGAGATAAAGCGGCTTCACGTGACAAATATTTCAAGTAGGTATCATTCATGTTTGCCTTTTGGACAATCGTCCATGTCTCTCTTTTAGTCTGAGTGGCATATCACTCGTAGTACTTTGGCTAAGTTGTATAAAATATCATGCATTGACTTTGTTGAACCTTTGTGCTTTATTAACTTAAACTCGAGCATTAAATGCCTTTCATCTAAAAATCCACTAAGCAACAACATAGTTTTAAATATTAATGGTTATTGGGAGAAGCATGTCTTACCAACACACACAACTAAATAAGCTCACAAGCACTGGCAATAGGTTCATAAACTCGATAAGAGGCAAACAGAAAATGAAGCTTGTGTTCTTAACCCCATCAAATGCAAGACCGTAACCCAATAGAACTCCTTCCCCCCGTTTGGCATGAAGAAGCCGTAAAGGAAACAAATTGTGATGCTAACGCACAGGGTGTTAACCATCCCCACCCAAGCGCCATGGCCCCCAATGCGGGTCTCTCCGAATGTTCCGTTATTTTATTGAACTTTCCAGACCGTCCATAATGTTCTGCGAACTTTTAGAACCTTCCAATACCTTTTAGAACACATCTGGACATCATCGGAATCATATGGGACCTTCCAAAACGGTTTCAAGATCCTGTGAAACAGTTTTGGAACCCTTCTCTCTTATTCTCTAACAATGTGCTCTTATTGTCGTTGTTGTAACATATACTATGCTCATGTAGAGGTCACATTATAACACAAGTGGGCCTTGAGCGGCTCACAGCTGTAATTTTTGCAGATCAGTCGGTGGTTGCAAGTTGCATTATCTTTACAAAAAAAAGGAACTTTCGTGGTTCACACGGACCGAGTCCATGGAGATCGCCGGAGCACCCCGTTGCCATGTCAGCAGATGCCGCCGTGACCCCTCCTGCTCGCTCCGTATTCTCCCCACTAGCTCCATCAATTCACCTGCCCCACCGCCACACCTCCTCGTACTCCTCCACCACTACACCTCTCACTTCCATATGGGCCCATAATCTATGTGACCCACATGTCGGTGATATTTAATTCTTACGCACGCTGTAGCCTTCGTCCACCCCGGGATAGGAGGTGGTCCCGTCGCCCAGTAGAACTTTTTAGGTCGGAACGAGCATAGACGCACGCACTTCGAGCTTAACTAAAGCTACAGAAAATTTATCACACCATTCCTCTCGCTTCCGGAGAGAGACGAAGGAAGCTACTAGGATCGACGGCGAGGAGGCGGCGGCGGCGCAGCAGATCGAATCGGGCCCGTGCAGCAGCTCGGGAGATCTGGGTGGGAGGGAGAAGAGCTGGTGGGGCCCGCCCATGCGTTGGTGAGGTGGGGCCCAATTGGCGCTGGAGTAGAAATGGCGGCGGCGGCGATGGGGAGGTGGCGGGCGGCGGTCGTCGCTGTGCTGTTGGTGGTTAACGGGGTGTGGCATGTCGTCGCCAACACGGAGGGTAAGCTGCCCTGATCTGGTACATGGTCGCCCTCTTTTGTCTGCTTTGACGTGGGGATGCTGGTCGGTTGGTTTGGTGTGTGTTTACTGATTCTCAGTTGCCTTTATTAGCAAGTTTGAGGTCAGGGATTGGGGGGTCTTTCCTTCCTGTAGATGGGATGGAATAGTTGTGCTCTTAATATCTATCTTTACTTTGGTTTTATCTTGTAGATAGCTTATTTAGTAGCTTTGGGTAGACAACTAGTGCCATGTGATTTCTATAGTTTGTAGGGATTGCTCTAATTTGTTTGCCTACGGATAGAAATCTGGTTCTTTTTCCATTCCAATGCAAAAGAAATGATCTTTATGAGGAATTGCTGTTTTGACTTTGAGATAAGGTTTTTGATTTGATCTGTGTTTGAGTGAAGACGGGTGAATTCTTGTAAAGGCTAGTGATCTGACTTTGAGATAAGGTATCACCACGCTCTACCAATTGATGAGCTGCTCCATGGCCTATTTATTGTTTAGGAAACTTTGGTTACATGATGTTTGCCCAGCATTCCTGTTTCCTTGCAAAAAGTTTTGCTTTATATTATTGTTAATAAGCTTCTTACATATTCATTTTATGTTTGTATATGTCTGCCCATGCTAATGTTACCTGTTGTCAACAGGTGATGCTTTGTATAACCTGCGACAAAGCTTGAAGGATACTAACAATGTATTGCAGAGTTGGGATCCCACTCTGGTTAATCCTTGTACATGGTTCCATGTTACATGTAACAATGATAACAGTGTAATTCGAGTGTAAGTAGATGAAGGATTCTGGTTCATCCATTGCAAAGTGCTAAAGATTGCTCATCTTCATTCTAACTTTTTGCTCTTTTCTTTTCAGTGATCTTGGAAATGCACAATTATCTGGCGTATTAGTGTCCCAGCTTGGACAGCTGAAAAATCTCCAATATTTGTAAGTTCGGGATGCCATGCACTATATATTTTCAAACTGCGCACCTCCACCCTTTATACATAAAATTAAAATATACTAAAAGCTTGTCACATAGTTAACATATTTGTCGTTTATTTACCCTAATATTTTAGTGTCGATGGTGTGGCTTGCATCTGTTGTACTCTAGAGGAACCCATCCCTTATGTAGCGAAGTTCTAACCAGAGATAGACTCCACCTAATTTAATACATCATTGCCTAATCCAAGCACTTCCCTAACATATCTCCAACTCTTGGGGTCCTAACTTATTTGGCCAAGAATATCAACACTAAGCAACGTTAGTTGAAGTATCAACAAGGGAAAGCAATAATTACTCTATTCTCGCATCCCTGATTCTCCCACCCTACCCCCATTACGACACGTGTCAACTCCTCGGCCTCAGGGCCTCCTAATCACGTGGATGGTAGCTGACCCGGAACTAGGGTTGACACATGTCACACATCACAAGTCCATAATGTACCCACGTTGGGATAAACTATAAGCTAACTTGTCATTTGATTTATTAAATGTGGGCCTATTTATATTTATTTTCCTTCACACGGGTTGCGAATGGTCGCAAATCGTGCTCATGCCTCCCAAGTGCATTACTGCCGCCCATAACCATAGCGTCTTGGGCGGAGATGGTCTAAGTGACCTGTTTCCTGTATCTCAGGACCAGCCGTACAGATAAGATCCTTTTGCACAGCAGATACGAACTTAACCTTGAAGTGAGCCTTCAATTGTTTCGCTTAGATGTCCACAATGCCTCTAAATTTGCTAGCACATTTGCCATGGCTATCAGGAATTCTCGATTTATACACTTAGCCGCATGACAGTTTGAAGATGCCATATCCTTGGTTGCCACATTTTGCTTATATTTTGTGTCTGCTGAAATGTGTTATTTTACACCTGAAAGCTGACATGTATTCTCTTTTTTATAGGGAGCTCTACAGCAACAACATAAGTGGGCCAATACCTGCTGAACTGGGGAACCTAACTAGCCTAGTCAGTTTGGATCTGTATCTGAACAGGTTCACTGGAGTTATTCCTGCCAGCTTGGGCAATCTATTGAAGCTTCGCTTCCTGTAAGAATAGGTCTTTTGTCTCCATGTTACTTTGATGTTCAGATTCTTTTCAGTTCATCTGTACTTCTGAGTTCTGATAGCTGTTTTAGTCTTGCACTTTCTTTTTTCCTTTTTGAGAATGAGGCTTGCAGTTATTGTCAAGAATGGGAGTATATTCTCATTAAACCACGTGATCCAAATTCCAGAATTCTATTTTTGTACTTCCTTTCTCTCTGCGTTAGGATTTATGGAGTTTGTCACTCCGTTCTGTTACTTTATTTTGTTTCCATTTTAAGCACCTTATTCAGATTGAGTGCCACGGGTACCATTCAGTTTTTTTTATTGCAGCATTTATTCCATTCTATTTCTAAGTTTCTAATTTATTCCTTACTATGCCTACTTGGAAGGATAGCCGTCTTAACAACAACAGCATGTCGGGTCAAATTCCCAAATCCTTGACCGATATCACTACCCTTCAAGTACTGTAAGTTGGACGTTGTACCCTGTTGTTCTTTTTTCTGTAGTTTCATGATGTGTTGGGATGAGTATATATTACAATAATGCAGGGATCTCTCAAATAACAACCTCTCAGGAGCAGTTCCATCGACTGGGTCTTTTTCGCTATTCACCCCTATAAGGTCTTGTATCTGGAAAAGATTGAATGATGTTTAGCCAACTGCATTGCCAGTTTGAATAATAATTCTTATTTTTTGTCTCAGTTTTGCGAATAATCCACTTCTTTGTGGTCCTGGTACTACAAAGCCCTGCCCTGGAGATCCTCCTTTCTCCCCACCTCCTCCATATAATCCTCCGACACCACCAACTCAATCAACAGGTAATTTTCTCAATCTAAACTTGAATTTGGTGTTGTATCAGTATTCAATGCAGTAGAAAATATCGCACTCTGTGTGACATGTGTTTGGTGGATTTTTATTCCTTTAGGCGCCTCTAGCACTGGAGCTATAGCTGGTGGTGTTGCTGCTGGTGCTGCATTAGTGTTTGCTGTTCCTGCCATTGCATTTGCAATGTGGCGCCGTCGTAAACCTGAAGAACATTTCTTCGATGTGCCTGGTCAGTTTCTTGCGGTGATACATTTGTTTGATTTGCGGATAATTGTGTGCTTATGTTATCCATGCCACATGTTTTGTTCATATGTCATCTCTTTTTTTTGCAGCCGAGGAAGATCCAGAAGTTCATCTTGGTCAGCTTAAGAAGTTCTCATTGCGAGAGCTTCAAGTTGCATCCGACAATTTTAATAACAAGAACATTCTAGGAAGAGGTGGTTTTGGAAAAGTTTACAAGGGAAGGCTTGCGGATGGTACATTGGTAGCAGTGAAAAGACTAAAAGAGGAGCGTACTCCTGGTGGTGAGCTTCAGTTCCAAACAGAAGTTGAAATGATTAGCATGGCAGTGCATAGGAACCTTCTTCGACTTCGTGGTTTCTGCATGACACCTACTGAACGGTTACTTGTCTATCCATACATGGCTAATGGGAGTGTTGCATCACGTCTGCGAGGTACTCTGTTCTTTCATGGAATAACCTATGCATTCCAATATGGCTTCCGCAGCCAATAAACAATTTTAATATGTCATTTTCTTCGTGAGGATACACTGACGTATTTCTGTTTTCATCTATGGTGCTTGATTTCATAGAGCGCCAGCCAAATGAACCACCTCTTGAGTGGGATACCAGAAGACGAATTGCACTTGGATCTGCAAGGGGACTCTCTTACTTGCACGATCACTGTGACCCCAAGATCATCCACCGTGATGTCAAAGCTGCAAATATTCTTTTGGACGAGGACTATGAGGCAGTTGTGGGTGATTTTGGGCTTGCCAAACTTATGGATTACAAGGATACTCATGTAACAACCGCTGTTCGTGGAACAATTGGACACATTGCTCCTGAGTACCTTTCCACTGGAAAGTCTTCTGAGAAGACTGATGTTTTCGGCTATGGGATCACACTTCTGGAGCTTATTACTGGGCAGAGGGCATTTGATCTGGCTCGCCTTGCAAATGATGACGATGTTATGCTTCTTGACTGGGTAAATACCTTTTCTCAAAAGTGTGCGTAAATTATCATCACAAAACATCTGATGTTTTTCCTACGATCACGCCTTTTGGCTGTTTGTGGGTTCGAGTTTAAGAGCTCTTTAAACGATTGTCACCCAGGTCCATGTAATCATGAGCTGCCCTTAGCCCACATTAACTTGTTATATAAGGGTATACATGGGGAGTGGCAAGCTGTCAGTTCATCCTCCCAGGACAACAGTTATGTTTAGAATGTGCTAATATGCTGTCACTAGAGACAACCAGTTGCATCACATGCATGGTGCATTATTTGAAAATGCCAATTATTAGAACGATGAAATGTGCTGACTCTACTCAGTGCATTAAACAACTGGCTAATTGCATAATTTAACTGTCAATTCTACAGGTGAAAGGATTGTTGAAGGAGAAAAAGGTGGAGATGCTGGTGGACCCAGACTTGCAGACCAACTACGAAGAGACCGAGGTGGAGTCACTGATCCAGGTGGCGCTGCTCTGCACACAGGGCTCCCCGATGGAGCGCCCCAAGATGTCGGAGGTGGTGAGGATGCTCGAAGGTGACGGCTTGGCAGAGAGATGGGAGGAATGGCAGAAGGTGGAGGTGGTTAGGCAGGAGGCCGAGCTGGCTCCTCTTCGCAACGACTGGATTGTTGACTCCACGTATAACCTCCGCGCTGTGGAACTGTCTGGCCCAAGGTGACCGGTACCATTCTCCTGTATGGGTGAATATCAACATCCCATTCAGTCTAATTGTTGTTTTGTGTATATGAAAGGTAGCTGGTTTTGTTTAGTAACAATTTTAAAGGATGAAATTCTTTTTCCCGTTTCCTCAAACTAGACTCAGAAATTGAGGTAGGCTGCAGCCATTTGTGTCAAGGTAAAATGAATACACTTTGTGATGATTTGCGAGAGACTGTTGTAACAATCTGATGTACGTGTGCAATGTGCGATTCTACAAACTGTTTGTTGGAGCATAGTCTTTCATTTCTCATTTTCTCTTGGATGTCTCGCAGAGCTATTGTCAGTCAGTTTAATGTGTAAGTTGAGCATCTGAATAATAAATCACGATGGCCTAGCACCCAGGCATCAAAGTCGTACCAAGGTCGTGTTAGACTTGCTATAGTAGGCAGCCGTAAGAACGCATCAACCGTCTGATGAAAGAAAGTGTTACAGGGTGCACGAGCTGTGCTACAGCTATCCTGCTTATATTTACCCTACCATTGTACAATATATGTACATCTCTTTATCTATTACACCGCATGTACAGAGATTTGTTGTATTCATACACTGATGGCTATGCTACATCACCTCGTGGGGTAAAATTGCACATGGGCAAAAAAGAAAAGAAAAAACGCAATGGATGGCACCGAAAAAATTATAGGTCAGCTCTCACTGGTTGATGATGAACTCAGGCAGTGCCAGTTATCAATCTCTCCTGTAGGTCCAGCTTCTTCACCTTGATAAGGCCAAGCAGGATTTGTACACCAAAGAACGCACAAAGGGAGTATGCGATGGTTGCTGGCATCTGCAACGGATAATTCAAAGTGTTTGTTGAACAATTTCGTGGAGTGATTTGCTGAAAGATGAAGCTTGGTAGCTTACCCGGATCGAATTGAGGTGCAGAATGGTAGCAAGGTTTACCAAACTGCCTGCAGCGACTCCCTGGGTCATAGATAGCAGCATTTCAGAACAGAGAAATGACATTACATGAAAGAAAGAAAGCAAAGAACAAATCATGCAATGATCAAACAGAGCATGCTAAGAGTACAATGATTAACATTTCCACATTGACCACGAGGCAAACTAAGTGATTGACGTGCACCAATTATCAACTTTTAACATGGACAGCCTTAATTTTCATGGTCACCATAGAATAACACAATATAAAGCTTCATTAATTGATTGAACTCACATATCCAATTGTTTTCTGTACAACAGCAACTCTTTGAAACGATCTTTCTGATTCTAATGCTCTGACGCGAAGCTTCAGATCACCTTGCTCCTGTTATAAACAGAAAATTAGACCACTGAGTTTACTGTTCAATGGCACCAGTAAACAACAGAAATATAGGATCGGAACAATTTAGGTACCAAACGCTCAATGATCTGTGCAAGCTTTTCAACTCTGTCAGGTTGACGGAACACATTGTAGAATGCACGGGACTGCCTGTCCCATCTCTTCCTTGCATCCTGATGTATAATGATGAGCACTTAAAAATATGAATTCTCATACTCAACATTTATGTATGTGCCATCAATTACATAGGTCGAAACTATGAACCAAAGGTTAATAATACTTGCCTTAACAAGTACTTCAACACCAGCTTCATTGAATCTGAGTAACTCCATGGCATATCTAGCAATTTAATTAGATGTATCAGTCAGACCTGGAAAGCCATGTTGAAATCGTGCCAATTAAGAAAATGGCACGCTACTGATGCAGAAAATACTCACGGCTTAGCAATCTCTGTAATATCAAATCTAGGATCTAGACCTTTCCCAATACCATCCAGTACTGCAAAGAATGGAGAAAGCATAAGGAACAATGAAACTATTATAGTACTCCCTCCGTCCCAAAATAAGTGTCTCAAATTTGCCAAAAAGTGGATGTATATAGACATGTTTCATGTATAGATACATCCATTTTTGGGCAAACTTAAGACACTTATTTTTGGACGGAGGGAGTATGTTACAACCATGTTTCTCCACATGAAAAGTTATCAGACCTGAGAATGCTCTAACCACAAATGTAAAGGTGGCAGGAAATCGAAATGGTTGATCAGCAGCAATTGACAAAAGATCCTCTCCTGTAGAGTTTTATTCAAGTTAAAACTAAAAGAAAAATCAGTAGAATGACAAATATGTTGACATGCTTCTTTCTATCAAATTCCCTGAGAGATCACATAAATAAGTGGTCAATTACCTATAGCTGCAAGTCTCTGCTTCTTCTTTTCAAACTTCTCTTCCTTAGTTAATTGTTTTTTAAATCCTGGTTCCACAGTTGCCATCTCTCTCTCCTTCCTTTGTGCAGCTAGACGCTCTTCAAAGCTATAAAATACATAAACAGAACAAAGTGAAGCCAAGTGTCATTGTTTGTCTTATTAAACGAAATTTACATGTAACTAATTAGAAGGAGCATCCTCCAAATATAACAAAATTTACATGGGACTACCTATCAAGGAAAAATTGAGCTGTTCTTCTGACGGCTGTCATATCTCCAGTGGGAACAAGGACACCCATTTGAACCGCTGCTTGAAGCACCTGCATGATTACACAGTTGGATATTTTGCAAAACTTTACCTAAATTGTTGTCAGCATTCAGCAGGTAAACTACGAGGAGAAACTTACTTTATCAGGATCCTTTTCATAAACTCCATAAAATACTTCAAGCAATCCTTCACGGATGTTTGGACTAATACTGCAAGTAAGAAGAATGAATATTAGATTAACTACATAACTGAACTTTGCAGGGGACAAAACGATCATATGCAACCTTCCCATCATCCCAAAGTCGTAGAAGATAAGCCTCCCACCATTGGCATCATCAACAGCAATATTCCCAGGATGCTGCAAGGAAAATTAATTTAACCAGCGCCCTACTGCATTTCAAGGTGCTAAAAAGGAGCACAAGATAGTACATATGATTTGATATCATGAAATTACTAATCTCGGAGACAATGCTGTATTTAACGGATCTGGAATTCTGGATGTGGTGAACTGTGGACATTTTCAAACTTCAAAATTTGTCAGATTATCATTTTTGTGTAAGCTAAAATACAACGAATTTTGAATGCACGATGGTAGAGTTCAATGTTATCTACACCTAGAATTTTTTGAAATTTTCAAATATGATTTTCGATTTTTTTCAAAAAAAAGGCCACCATGGAGCTCGGGCTCCATTTGTGGTTTCCGATCTTTTTTTTTTTTTTTGACGCTTTGGACAGTGGGGAAGGCCCCCACTGCGTCATGCTAGTGAATTAGTATAAATCGATAGTTTTTTGTGCCTGAGTGCAGATGACTTCTCCAAACTTCTGAAACAATCATTGATATACCAGTAGTAGGTATAGAGTAAAACGAACCTACAAAAGCTATACTGAAATCCGTTCATGTTATCGACGGGAACCCAAAAAGACAAGTAATGAATATTACATCCATCTGCTAGAACACTGTTTCACTTTATGGGTAATTCTGACTGTATCCATGAACCTTGTCAGATTTTGGAATGTTCAAAACTGGAAAGGGGGGCACGAAGCTTCCCTGGACACGGAACTCTAACTCAAACAATTATAGGCTATAGGCTATAGCATCGTTCAATAATTACAGTGCACTAACCGGGTCAGCATGGAAAAATCCATGCGATAAGATCTGCTCAAGGTAGGACTCGACAGCATACCGGCCTAACCTGAAAGAGATTGAAACAACCAATGTCAGTTGGAACATCAAATTAAAGCTAGGGCTGACTACTATTTAGCACATACCTTTTCCTATCAAGTCCTAACTTATCTATCTGTTGTATCCTATTTATCTTGATTCCTGGGACGTACTCCATTGTTAGAACCTGCAAGGGACACAAAAATGAACTTAAGTTTTATTTTGTGTCCTATGTTATGTCGCTTGAGAATTTATTCACAAGTTTCTGTTTATAAAGAACCTGAGGTGTAGTATACTCCCAATAAATTGCTGGAACCTTGACATAATCCATGTTTTTGAAGTTTTCAGCAAACTTTTCAGCATTAAATGCTTCCTTAGTATAGTCTATTTCCTAAAAGAAAGCCATGAGCTGATTAGATATTTGGATTTGATGTAAATAAATAAAAAACACCAAAAAAAACCAAATGGCTGATTAGAGTTTGTTTAATCTGCTACAATCTGAGAAAATATTTTCACATGAAGAACTCAGAGCAAAAATAATACAGGTGATGCCAATATAAAGATGCTAGACTCTCAAGCGTGCCCTGACACTAATATGAAAGCACTGACAGCAGAACCCAACATTGTGATACCAAGAGAACTCTATCTGTTCACCAAATGATCTCAATTTACTTTCATCGAGGAAGGATGTATAAGTGAACAATTTTTTTCAGATGTTTTTTAATATAAGAGGCATTGTTTCAGAACCCTGGGTTTTGATAAGCATGAGATGGTAAGAGAACATAGGTTGTGAAACATAAGACAGCCGCACCTAAGTCAAAAGGTTAAATTACCTGATATAATACATTGGCACATTCATCATAAATAGCAACCCAGTCTCTCTTGGCACCATCCGACTTGGGATCCACTTTCTGAAGGTATTCTGCTATTACCTAGAAGAGAATCAGTTGAATTAGCTGATGGTTTCAAAAGAAAGAAATAAAGAGAGAGGTACAATCTGCTAGGGAAAGTACAAATTTAACTGACTTGCCCTTAAGTTCTTCAGATCAATATCAAACAGCTCTTTCAGACCAGGCCTTTGCACTTTGAGTACAACTTCTTGGCCATTCAGGGATGCCCGATGAACCTGGCCTGCCAAAAAGGGATATATTGTTATAGTGTCAAGTTGCATAAGAAATAATGCCTTAGCTTTAGTCAATATTCACAATTACATATAGCTTGCAAGGTCATTACCGAGGCTAGCAGCCGCTATTGGTTCAAAGTCAAATCGATCAAATATTTCAGTTACAGATGCTCCCAGCTCTTCTTCAATAGTTGACACAGCTGTCTCTGACGGAAATGGGGGGACTTGATCCTGAAAAAGAGAAGGGTTCCACCATAGCACCATTTAAGTATAAAGCATAGGCACAGAACTGCTAATTACAAAAATCTAGAAAATCGATGAGAACTTTTAACTATCAGTGTATAACACAGGATAAAACCACACATTTCTCCTCTTTGTCAGACATTGGTTACTGGAGACTGACAAGAATGACTATTTGCTAGGCTTATCTAATGAGCAATTGAGCTAACTTCCGATATATATTTATGCATAAATTTGCAACTGGAGGTACAGCCTTTGGGGAATTTCGATCAGCAACAATCAAGAACAGACGGCTGAAGATCATAATGTAGTGGAGGAGACCAGGAATAGCCGGTATTAACAGATGCGAGAGACCACAAGATCGGCAACACAGTATTGATGGTGGGTGTGTTCTAAGAGTTTAAATACTTCTTTTTTATCAATACACCTACAACAGTTGGTTCAAAAGAAATACACATACAACAATGGTGTTTCATATGCAGATAGGGTAATCCATAGCATGTATCATGGGATTTTGATGGAGCTGCAATTTAAACCCTAGAGATAATCTTTTGAAGTTAAATCCAAGCCAAGAAAACTAGTACAGATTTAACGATGGTCATTACAAATTTTGCTTTAAACTTCACAAACTTTTCCTTAGGAGTATTGAAGAAAGACCTTATGCTTTTCATAGGCAATTACAGGCTTCCTACAGCAATCTATGACAGATGCAGACTTCCAACTGACAATATCCACAGCAGCTACTTTGATGTGTCCAGTTTTATTTGGGAAAGGAGATTAAGTGTAGATGCAAACCTGCAATTCAGATAACTGATCCACATATTCTTGTGGAAGAATATCTACTCTGGTGGAGAATTGCTGCCCTATTTTAATAAATGTTGGGCCTAATCTCAAAATACTCTCCTTCAGCCACTTGGCGAGAACTTTCCTCCTCATTACCCTTTTCTCTTCCGTCATCCCCCCTGTAGAAGTAATTATAGATGTTTAATGAAGAATTTTTTTTGTTGTGCAATTCCACAGCATCAACGAATGCTTTAGGCTCACAATTTTACACAGTATATGTAGAACTTCAGGACACAAACGAACACCATCCAGTAAGAAATATTCGTTCAGTGCACTGACCAAAATGTAAGACATGATGTTTTATAGGATGAGGATTTTACTGGCCTACATCATTTATCCAAGTAATTACAAACTTGTGCTATGATCAGATATTAAGGTACCCTTTTTATGACATGAAACTAAAGTACCACATCTCAAAAACTAAGGATTTTGCTATTATTTCGAAAGTACAAACATAATTCCAAATATGTTCCTCTTAAGTATCTTGCTAACGCATATACTAACACAAAGAAACATGTAATGCTGCATTTTATTTATGAGATAAAACCAAGTGTGTAAAAAACATGCCACCTAAAAGTTAAAAACAATAATTTGACACTGAGTTATGGGACATCTCCCAAAGAATGTACAAGAACAATGACTGGCATTTAGTGAAGTAGGAAAGATAAGTAAATCCAGGTACTTTGGTTGTATATAGAGTAACATTTAATATGATATCATTTCTGTTGGTTCAATTTCTAACCTCGGTAAGTGAACTTCTGGTTGTTGAGCCAAACCTTGAATACAAATGAAAAAACAGAGCCCCATATTTCCAAAGTTCTTTGAATCGTTGAATAGGTTTTAAACCGATTCCAACGACCGCCAGGAACAACAGACACCTGCAAGATTTAGATGTTCATCCGAAAAAGAAACACAGCAATGATGACATATAAAGAATTATTTGGCCGGTTGCAAACGAACAGCAATATTAACACAAATCATGGAGCCAAAATGTGCATGGTGGAAAGGCAAGTTTCCAGTCTCATAAGCTGAAAGCAATACCGACTGACACCAAACTGACCTACGTATTTCTTTTTCTCCCACTAAGCAACCAATTATCCACCATGGTGCTCATGGTACTACTCATTTCTGACGATGCTATACTACTCTGCTGCTGCCTGCATTTTACGTCATTCCATTTCCAGCTAAAATAAAACATCGAACAAATTACTCCTCGCATTATAGTGATGTGTCATCAAACTCAAGCTGAGCTCACGCTTTAGCCAAAGCAACATCCCTCACAGTCCAGCTTATTAGAGGAGTGATAGTGAACATTTGCGCATCTTTCTTAAAAATGGCACAACCTAATGATCTCCCGGATGCACACCTATGCATTTAGGAGATGCTTTTTTTTCGCTCATGATGCATAGGAGTGAGATGATGAGCAAAGGTAATATTCACCTTGGGCATGTCCTCCCCGTCGGTTCCCTTAAACCACGCGTCCTCCCTGCTGATCTCCTCCACCCTCTTCTTCCTCCTCCTCTCATCGTCCCCCGGCGCAGGGCCGCCGGATACAGCAGAAACGCTACTCCCGGACTTCACGGTCGCGCCGTTCCTGCTGCTGTTGCCGTCGCCGTTTCCGTTGGCGTTGGAGCCGAGGTAGGCCTCCACCTCGGCATCGTCGTACCCAGCGAGCCTGCTGGCGCTGCCGTTGAGCCCGAACTTCCTCGCCTCTTCCTCGGTAATCCCGGATGACGAGGCTTGCTCCTCGAGAACGGATAGGACTAGACGGTCCTTCGAGCGGCGGCGGCGGAAGCGGAGCGGCGGCGGGGGCGGCGGAGGCGGAGGTGGTCGGGGACGGAGAGCGAGGTGGAGGCGACGAGGGAGGCCGCCGCGGCCGCGACGGACATGGCGGGGCCGGGGGCTAGGGTTTGGTTGGTGGGTTCGGGCGAGCGGGAGGCGGAGGAGGGAGTGGTGTGGAGGAGAGAGGAGGCGGCGACGGCGAGAAGCGGGAACCGGGGAGAGGGAGTGGACTCCGTGGAGCCACATGGGTGGCACGGAGGATGAGGCGATCTGACGTGGGGAGACATGATTGGGTGGAGGCGAGGCGGTGGGGCCCTGCTGGTGGGGAAGGATTACGTGGAAAGCTTTGTTTTCTTTTGGAGAACACGTGGCGAGATTCCAGACCTCTTACTTATTTTTTTTCTTCCTTCTCTTTTCGTGTGTTGTGCGCAGTGGCGGATCCAGGGGGCGAGCGGTGGCCTGGCCCCCGCCATGGCTTGGCCTCCCCCAGGGATACGTAGCAGGGGCCCGTAGCTGTGGGCTTGTATTATAGCTTAATACACCGGCAATTAGCGCTGGCTAATCCTAATCCTGCCCTGTCCAGCTAAAGACCTACATGCGCACTTGAATGGGCCAAGCCCAAAGCTAGCCAAGGGCCTAAGGGCGCACGTACATGATAGCCTAAGCAAGACTGAATCAATGGATCGATGCATCTACGCTCGGGCTTCCTGTACTGCACGTCCGCACGCATTATTAGATCTACATTTACTGGATTGCCGCTGCCCAGCCGCACACCTGCCTTGATTGAGCATTCGCCGGGCGGCCGCCGCCACGGTACACACACTAGATCTTCTCTGCCATGACATCTGTTTCGATTGTCAATGACAGCTACAAACTGCCGCCGTCCTGCGCACCACACCACCGACACAATTCCTAACATGATTGATCCAAGGTAATATTAGCCTATACGTATTGCTATGTGCTAGCTTAATCAAATCCATTATTTACTCGCTAGTTTGATGTACTAGTTATAATAGATTATTGTTTAGTTTTTGCTAGTATAACTGCTTTTCATGAAAAGAAAAACATTGTGAATTAGATTCTTTTTAGCCGATTGGTCTAACCTAATCTGACCCGGTTTATATGCAAACTTCGCAGCAAATATCACGTTGTTTATCGTAAACTTTGAATAAGCTAGAGTTGTAAGCATTTCATATGGGTGAGATCACAAAAGGCTCCACCAATTTGGGATATGCCTACTGATAAGAAAGTAGAAACACGTCTTACTATATTTCAGTGATAAGTACAACTTGATATTTTTTTACTTTCTTTCTTTTGATGGTAAATTTCTTGTTCGCCCCCCTATGGTCAAATCCTGGATCCGCCCCTGGTTGTGCGAGGCCATTTGGCAGTTTTGTTGCGTCTTGTGAACATGTGATGGGGAATTGGGGATATGCCCCGTTTGTATGTGCCAAGTGCACGGTCACACAGATGTTGTAGCGAAATAGTAATCTCTGACTAGTTTATACTCTACCGTTGTACAAGAATACAACACAGTCTAAAGCTCGAATATGGTACACCGAACACGTACGGCCCCGAAGCTGAGCGGAGCAGATCTAGAAATGACCTAGGGTTTTTGTCCTCCTCATCAACGCCGCCGCTAGTCCGCCCCGACACCTCTGGTGGCCCTTGGGTCTTTACAGATGCTACAGACCACGGCCTGTCGTTGGCGGGAGGGTTCTTGTTTCTTTTTTTAATGTAGTTCCAGTCTATTTTAAGATGGTGAGGAGCCGGTGAAGTTAGAATTAGATCCTCTCAATCATATCCCCTCTCCGACAGTGGGCTTAGCGCCAGCGGACGGCGTGTGGGGTTGTCTTGTAAGCAGAGTCGGTGTTCGTATTCGTTGGTATGGGTGCAGGTCTATCTTGGTTCTCATCATTCATGATGTGTGTTTCTATGTTGCGCTGATCATTTGAGGCTTATCACGACGACTTTTATCTCCATACAATAAACTCTATTACGACAAAAATTGTCTGACTGTGGCGAGGACGGCGGGCACATTCGGCTAGCTCCAGCTGTAGTCGTCGCTAGGTGGTCCAAGAAAATATTTATAATTTTTATTACCTCTTGAGGTTTTTATACTTTGTTAAATCTCTACTATATAATATGTCCTGAGGTGATGGTGCGTTTTTCCCTTTCCTGTTTTACCCCTGCCAGTTTGAAGATACATACCTTGCCACCGCCGAGTCAACTGAACGGGTCTTTTCTTCTTCACGCTCCAAGCGAAAAGAATCAATTGCCCCGGCCTGCTCTGCTCGCCGCCTCCAGCCTCCTCAGATCCCCGAACTCCGGCGCTTACCCCCGAGTGCAGGACCTGCTGCGCCGCCGGCGAAGGGCTAGGCGCGTAGGGGAGCCGGTCCGCATCGACGGAAGGGCTGTGTTGGGGACCCTACCGGCCGGCGGCGGGCGCACGGAGGCGGCGGCCATGTTTGCCAATCGTGGCTCTGCTACGCCACTAGCTCGCGATGCAGTGCTGCATCGAGTCCCTTTCTCCTTGTGCTCTTCCTCTGAAGGAATTTGTATTGGCCTGGAGACTTTCTGCCTTGCCCGAATTGCCAGCCGATCTGCCCGGGTTTGCTTCGACAGCACGCGGTCCTACATCGCTCGAGCGTGGAGGAGGCAGTGACGGCGAGTGGCACAGGCGGACGCTTCACCGCTCTGCCAAGCAGATTCTCTCCCGTGCCTGATTTTGATCCTCTCTTTGTTTGTCTGTAATTGTTGTGCTAATTCATGCTGGAGCTTGCTCTGTCTGTAAAGACGCTGCTGCAGATGTTGTTCATTGGCTGGGACGCGCCCATTTTCCATCAGAGATTTTCTTCACATGTGTTAGTGTGTGTGCGCAGCCAACATTCAGGTTTGGACAGCATTCTCCTGGTTCCTATGTAATTTTGTTTTTGCGAATATGGTGCCTATGTAATTAGAGAGCGCAACCGACCTGCAATAATTTCAGCTTTGGGTAATTATTCAGTAAATTTAATTAGAGATTGTTATTTGGAATTTTGTCTTCATACTCACGTACAACATCCAATAATCAAATTATTATTCTTTTTCCTGGGAAATAATAATATTCAAGTAAAGTGGATATTTATAATTTTTAATACTACGTTACACTGAATATACACATGTATTGTGTCGGACTAGATAATGGTGGCGCGCCGGACTACGGAGCGCGCGGTGGACGCGTCAAAAAATGACTGGTTTCTGTGGCACGGAGTGGCTATATAGACGACAAAATGCTTTGTGCACGTTAAGGACATCGGTATTTTGGCTGCCGTTGCGAAGCACGGGCATATTTGCTAGTGATTAATAATAGATTGATGGACTTCTCGCAGAAAAAGAAATATACGATACGTGTGCACCTGATCTATTGACATTCAGGCATGAATCACGACAAGGAATATGAAAACGAGTATGATCTCTCGTCCGTGTAGATTCACGAAGACATAAATATTACCATAATTTTCAAAAGAAAAAATAGCTTACAAGTAAGATTTAAGGTCTCACATTGAATAAAGCAAACCAGATCCGTGGTGCAATGGCAGCGCGTCTGACTCCAGATTCGATTCACGTCGGGTTCCATACCCCCAAAATTAATACCGGTTCCTTTTTTGTTAATCGCTCCGGCCCACCTGAGCGTGGGTTAGTAGACTTAGTACTGACGGGCTCGCCCACCCGAGGAATTCCAACATGACAATACACCGGGCGCTATATAGGAGTGGGCATGGGTTCCTTTTTGTTAATCGCTCCGGCCCACCCGAGCGTGGGTTAGTAGACTTAGTACTGACGGGCTCGCCCACCCGAGGAATTCCAACATGACAATACACCGGGCGCTATATAGGAGTGGGCATGGGTTCCTTTTTTGTTAATCGCTCCGGCCCACCCGAGCGTGGGTTAGTAGACTTAGTACTGACGGGCTCGCCCACCCGAGGAATTCCAACATGACAATGCACCGGGCGCTATATAGGAGTGGGCATGGGTTCCTTTTTGTTAATCGCTCCGGCCCACCGAGCGTGGGTTAGTAGACTTAGTACTGACGGGCTCGCCCACCCGAGGAATTCCAACATGACAATACACCGGGCGTCCGGGCGGATCACACGCATGGGCATGGGGAACTCCTATATAGCGCTCAAAGCATTGGAAATCGGTGCTGACGCCTACGCTGAAGCGTTTCTTAGCGGGCCGCATCTAGCGCGGCCCATTTATGAATGACTTCTTTTTCGTTTTTATTTTTCATGCCCTTGTTTCTATTTCTTTTTTGTATTATGTTTTATTGAATATTTAAAAATAGATATTTTAAAAAGGTCCGATAAAATGCTTATAGCGGTATAAAAATGTTCATGTGATTTAAACAAGTATTCATATAGTTTGAAAAAAATTGTCCGTGAGTTCTAAAAATGTTAATATGAGAGAAAAAATATTCGCATAGTTCAAATAGATTGTTCTCGAGTTTAGAAAACGTTCATATGGATAAATAATGTTCGGACAATTTAAAATAGATTTCACGTGATTTTAAAATGTTAATAAAAGAAAAGAAAAACATTATGTGCAAGGTTCAGAAAACTGTTCACATGAGAGCAAAATGCATGTGCTAGTTCAAAATAATTGTTCACAAGTGTATAAATATGTTCATTAAATTCAAAAATAATTTTTCAGACGGTTTAAGAAAATGTTCATGACTTAAAAATCTTATTCATACGTTTGGGAAAAAACATGAAAATAAATTAGAAAGAGAAAAACAATAATAAAGACAAAAAAGGAAAACAAAAAATAATAAGAAAGATGTAAAAAATAAACAGAAAACAAATAAAAATAATAAAGAAATACAAAAGAAAGAGTTACCTACGAAGGCCCACACAGCCATTGCTTCAGCCGACACACATCTTTTTCCCCACAAGCCACAGTAAGTGGACTCTGCCTATTTATTGTCTCTTTCATTTGCAATTCGTTTCAAGGTGTTGTAGTGAAAAGAAACATTTCAATCTCTCAGTTACTTGTAAGCATGATACTTCAACGTAATCAAAATGGAGAAAACACATATTGCTGGAAAAAGTTCAAAACATGTTTTAAGTTTGACATAATTATAACAAAAAAAAAATACAATTTACAATTTGGAAATGGAAAATTTCCAAATATTTTAAGATGGTGAACTGCATTAGTCTGAAAACACATAACACTTCATGAACAAGAAAAATAAGATGCACTTGAAGCGATATCACTTCCTATTTATTTTTTCCTTTATTGTTTTCTCTTTCTAAAAGTTTAGATGAATATCTCATGATTATTTTGGAAAGTTGAAAAAAAATGCCGAGTTAAAAATTGTTCGTACAATTATTTTTTCACACACTTCAAAACAATTGTTTAAATTCACGCGGTTCAAAATAATTGTTCGTGAGTTCAAAAGATATTCACGTGGTTCAGAATAGTGGTACTCAGGGTCTAGCAAATGTTCACCTTGCACAAAATAATTACACATTTAGAAAATGTTCACATCATTCAAAATAATTATTCTGGGGGTTTGGAAAATATTCGGATAGTAAAAATAATTGTTCGCGAGGTTCAAACAATATTCACATGCATATTACACAAAGGAAGGGAAAGAGAAAAACATGAAACAAAAAAAGAAAACGAAAACAAATGAAAAAAATTGAAAAGAAAAATAGGAAACATGAAACAAAGAAGCAAAAGTTGGGGTAGTACGTTGGCCCAACTAATAATAGTAGCTTCTTGTTGCGGTAGCTTCTAGTTTTTGCTTTTTTTTTTGCCATTGACACATAGCATGTTTGACAAGTGTCACGATATGAGAGTTTTTGTGAGATTTTCCTTTTGACGCGGGATGAGTGTGATAGTGTACTTGTATTTTTTCGAGATTCAAAATCAAAATAAAATATCATTAACGCCGTGCATCCAAATTACGAACGGTCTTACTATTACGTTACTCGCGTCGATATCTTTAAAACTATAATCACGCTTATAAGTTTCGTCAAACATGTATGTAGTAGTCCCAGCGGTATGGTTTCAGGTGGGACGGGCGTGCCACTTATCCCGCGTCCCATCCCACCGCAAAAATCCCGTTTATCCTGCAAGGAACAACCCGCTTATCCTGTTGTATTCTTCGCTCCCAATCTGAATCACACCGTTCTGCTCTCCCAGCTCGGACGCCTCCGCCGCCGTCGTTTCTGTCTCAGCGCCGCCGCAAGGAGGACTCGTCCTCTCCCTCCCTCTACAACTTTGTCTGCGCCACCGCCGAGAACTTGCACCGCCGCCGCTCCGGATCCTGCACCTGCGTGTGGTGGAGCAGGTCGGTGAGGGCTGACTGGAGGCTCCCGAGGTAGTGCATCCCCACGCGGATCCATGCCGTGGAAGCCGCCCGCCTCAGTCAACCCCAAGGAGGGCGTTGACGGAGTCATGGAGACGGCGAGTCTGGCAGAGCTCGACGACGAGGGCCGCCCGCCATTGCTGTTTCCCCTAGCTCCGGGCCCCGCAGCCTACACTGCGTGCCGCCCTGGCTCGGGGTACCGGCGGGCCCCTCAGTCGAATGGCCTCCCAGTGCGCCGTCTGCCCGTGTCCCCGGTGAGCCCGTTCCCCTTCGATTTGAGGAGATGAGGATTTCCAATCCAGGTTCCCCGTCGAGGATAGGAGAGGAAGGAGTGGTGCATGGTGTTAGGGCTGGGTTCTTGCAGTTGGTGCTCCGGCCAGCGCCTCGTCCACCGCCGCCGCCAGGCCCGGCCAGTGCCGACTGATGTCTACGTGTGTTTCTATTCTTGTAGACAGTGTTGGGCCTCCAAGAGCAGAGGTTTGTAGAACAGCAGCAAGTTTCCCTTAAGTGAATCACCCAAGGTTTATCGAACTCAGGGAGGTAGAGGTCAAAGATATTCCTCTCAAGCAACCCTGCAATTAAGATACAAGAAGTCTCTTGTGTCCCCAACACACCCAATACACTTGTCAGATGTATAGGTGCACTAGTTCGGCGAAGAGATAGTGAAATACAAGTGATAGGGATGATTATAAGTAGTAACTGCAATCTGAAATAAAGATGGCAGCAAGCAAACATGTAGCAGAACTTGTTGTAAACGGTGTTTCAATGCTTAGAAACAAGGCCTAGGGATCATACTTTCACTAGTGGACACTCTCAACAATGATCTCATAACTGAATAAGTAAAAGCTACTCTTAAACACTCTCTTGTTGGATAACAAACACCATTCATTGTGTAGGGCTACAAAAGCACACCTCAAGCCGGAGTAAACAAGCGCCACAACGTCATAAAGGAATCACACACGGTGCACACACTGTCACCTTTACACCGTGGAGAGTACCGGAGTTCATATTAAAGTAACCTATAGAGTGCATAATAGATAAAGAGTAACATCTACATATTCAACTAGATTAGCACAACTGAACACAAGTAAATACTACTCGGGATTATTCTCCTTCTTGATGAAGCAAGAGTACTATGCGTAGGGCTGCAAAAGCACACCTCAAAGTCTGAGTAAACAAACACCACAATTCCCAAGAATAAGCCATGATAAATGTCTAAATTATTCATAGAGTCACACAAGTACCCACACTGTCACCTTGATACCGTGTTGTCACAATGACTCCAGAAACTAGACAAAATCACTTGAGTAGCATAAACATTATTAATGTATTCAGCGATACTAGCAATACACATGATCACATAAAGATCACACCATGTGAGAGAGAGATGAACCACATAGCTACCGGTAGAGCCCTCAGCCTCGGGGGAGAACTACTCCCTCCTCATCATGGGAGTCAGCAGCGGCGATGAAGATGGCGGTGGTGTCGATGGAGATGACTCCGGGGGCAATTCCCCGTCCCGGCAGCGTGCCGGAACAGAGACTTCTGTCCCCCGAAACTTGTCGTCGATGGCGGCGGCGCTGCGGAACTCTTCTGGAAATATGACTTGGTGTTTTAGGGTTTTCGCGTCTGGGCAATATATAGGCGAAGGGGCGACGTCGGTGGAGCCCGAGGGGCCCAAACCATAGGCTGGCGCGCAGGGGGGGCCGCCGCCATGTGGTTTGGCCACCTCCTGGCTCCTCTTCGTCTCTCCTTCGGACTCCGTGTACGTGTCGGAAAAATAGGGACGTGGCCTTTTGTTTCGTGCAATTCCGAGAATATTCGCAGAAGTACTTTTCTGAAACCAAAAACAGCAGAAAACAGGGAACTGGCACTGTGGCATCTTGTTAATAGGTTAGTCCCAGAAAATGCATAAAAGTGATATGAAGTGTATATAAAACATGTAGCAAATGGTATAATATAAGCATGGAACAACAGAAATTATGGATACGTTGGAGACGTATCAAGCATCCCCAAGCTTAGTTCTACTCGTCCTCGAGTAGGTAAAACGATAACAACAAATAATTTCTGAGGAGACATGCTTTCACACAATCTTGATCATAATATTGTAAGACATGTAAGCTGTGATCAAATCATTCAAGGCAAATGTATATAGTTGATATCAAAAGACAAGCAAGAGTCAAACAAGCTAAAAGTTTTCATGAACTATTGCTTCAAAGACATGAAACCGTACAAGGTTCATTAAAGATGATTTAAGTATCCAGCATAGGAGTTCTATCCTTCAAACCAAGCATCAAGTAAATTTTCATAACATAGAAGGATTCAGCCAAGTAAACATAAACATGAACGTCATGAATCAACTGTTTCGAAGTCTACTCAACCGGTGAGCGCAAGCATTTGGTATTGGCACCATGATGTTATGGCAAAGAGAACATTAATGGGGGTTTGGAAGGCTAAAGGAAGAAAGTCTCACAAAGCTATAAGTGATCATTAGACAAGAGGAAGTCTTATGATCGAAGCTATGTAAGGAGTAGTGATTGCCATGCAACGGATGCACATAGAGCTATATGTGTATGAAAGCTCTCTAATGGAACTAGTGGGGGTGCATCCAACTTGGTTGCTCATGAAGACCTAGAGCACTTTTGAGGAGGCTCATCATTGGAATATACAACCCAAGTTCTATAGTGTAAATTCCCCACATAGTTATACAAGTAGAACATGAAAACTCTCTCACATGGAGTATAGGTGCTAAACATGAGCACAAATGATGACTATGAATAATGCAGGTGCCAAACATGAGCACAAGTGTGAACAAAGGATAGTAATGTTGCCCCCTTTTTCTTTTTTCTTTTTTTTTCTTTTTTTCTTTTTTCTATTTTTTTTCTTTTTCTGTTTCTCTTTTCGATGGCTCAATGGCTCTTTTCACATTCAGGGGCAACATCCTAATACAACAACACACTTTTTGGTACAAATAACTCATAATAAAAGACATGATGTATGAAACTGTATGCCTCTGCCAGTGTAGCAGGATATGCAATGATCTAGCGTAACATGGGTAAACCACACATCAGCTGTATAGAATCATGCAAAGCAATATGTATGTGATGAATGACAACAAGTCATGTAATGTAAGATGGATGTTGCATGGCAATATATCTCGGAACAGCTATGGAAATGCTGTGGTAGGTAGGTATGGTGGCTGTTTTGAGGAAGATGTATGGGCTTATGTGTAGGAGAACAAGAGGAAGTTCTCCCACGGGGTTGGATGTACTGGCGAAGTATGCACAACTCTCAATGTGAGCAGAAGGCAATGCACAGCACCGAAGAGGCTAGCAAAATATGGATGGTGGAAGTGCCAAAAACCGTAGCTTAACATTAGTCAAAAAGAACTCACAAGCTTATTGCAAACAACTAGCAGGTTCAACATTAAGAGCATGATTAAAATTCACTCCAAGAAGGGCCGTTCACGGCGGTACAAGTACCCCGTTAGATCCCTCGACCTTCAGCACAACTTAGTTACTACGATGAACTTTCAGACATGGAAAGCTATCAAGTCCAACTACACCTTCAACAATTTTAGTATAGTTTGTAGTACGGTACAAGCTTAAAGACAACAATCCACTAATGATTTTAACTTAATTAACCAGCAAGCTTTACCATCTAAATATCTCAAAACATTTGCAAAGAATCAAGTTATCAAAGTTTCAATGATCTACAAGATTATGCAAGTTTTCATACCACTACCACATGCAGCATTTTCTTTCTTCCAAGCAAACACCAACAACTTACTTAAACATAAACTCTCCAAATGATAATATAATGCAGCAAGAGAGTGTTTATAAACACGTGCTAACAGCTCGAAGAGATGCATGAAAAACAGGAGCTAAAAGCACTGCAGTAGCTAGTTAAGAATACTCAACAAATATAAGTGAAGAACATGAGTATTCACATGAAAAAGCGGAGCGTGTCTCTCTCCCACACAAGGATTGCTAGGATCCGAATTTATTCAAACAAAACAAAAATAAAAGCACACAGACGCTCCAAGTAAAGCGCATAAGATGTGAAAGAATTAAAATATAGTTTCACTAGAGATGACCTGATAAGTTGTTGATGAAGAAGGGGATGCCTTGGGCATCCCCAAGCTTAGACGCTTGAGTCTTCTTGAATATGGTGGGGATGAACCACGGGGGCATCCCCAAGCTTAGGCTTTTCACTCTTCTTGATCACATAATATCACCCTTCTCGCTTGATCCTTGAAAACTTCCTTCACACCAAACTCGAAACAGTTCTCATTAGAGGGTTAGTGCATAATCAAAAATTCACATATTCTGTAATGATACAATCATTCTCAAAGCTTCTGGACATCTAAAGATAACATCCTTGGGAGAGCCAGCCCGCTCCTCAGCGATTAGAGCACCTCAGCCGTCCTATAGAAATTTGATCAGATCCTGGCCGTCCGTTTGCTAGCTTTCCCTGGTCGGCCGGTCATTTTCTACCCGCCTGGAGATGTTGTGTGTCGCTGCTGGTGGCCCCTGTTTCTTCCTGGACCCGCATGCAGTGTGTGTGGTGTATCGTTTCCATGTGCGCTGCGGGACGGGCCGTCGCGGCGCGGTGGCAGGGGCCGTGGTTCGATCGAACCACAGGGGCAAATTCGTCATTTCACTTTCATTCGTGGCGACGGGACGGCGGCCGTACGCGCGTGGCGGACAGGGAGGCGACGCCGCGGTGCCCTGCTCCGCCCCGGCCCTCCCTGCCCTCGCTGCCCACGGTCGACTCCGCCCTTGCCCTCTCTGCCGACGCCTGGGGCTGTATGCGATGCGCCTCCTCTAGACCAGATATTTCTCGATCTAGGGTTTCCAAGCAGTCCTGCTGTTCCCGATTTTCTGTCGCCGCCGCCGCCGATTCAGAGCCCGCGAGCTCCGTCCGCGCAGGAAGGAGGCGTGGCCGTGAGAGCGCCTCCGAGGAGCAGTGCTCTGCGCTGGTTCGTCGGTCTCTCTCTCCATTTTTATCTGGTACGCATCCACGGCCAGCTCGCTGCTCTCGCGTCTCTTCTCCTCCCCTGTTCCTCTCAAGTCTCACCTCTAGGTTCTCAACGGGTGAGTGCAGGTCGATGGCGCGCTCAGCAGGCGGAACAAGCCGCCTCTGTGTTATGCCTCCTCCTCCTCAACGATGAGAAGCAGCAGCTTGGGTGGCAGCAACATCACAGGAGATGGATCCGTACTATGCCATTCTTCTCATTACCTGATGACTGCGATGAGCCGAGGTGAGCAGGTACCCTAGATCTTCTCCTCCCCATGATTCGCCTCTCTCTCTCTCTCTCTCTCTCTCTCTCTCTCTCTCGATTTAATCCCAAAAAATCATATTTGTTTCTACAGATTCTGTTTATCTATGCCTACAAGGTGCTTGACGAAATTCTCTCCTCTCCTCAGAGCAGTGTGTGGGCCGCTGACGCATCTGGCCGTCGGCCCGTCCCTGGCTGCATGTTGAAGATCCTCCTGCCGCCATCCACTTGAAGCAAACCTCCAACCAGTCATTCTCAAGCAAGGTGATGTGCATACTCTCTCCTATCTCTCCTTTTTTTTGTGCGTATGAAAATAATAGGCTATTAGGTTTAATTTGGTGTGTTATGAATGAAGAACAGGGGTAAAATTACCTACGGTAATACCTAATTTGTTTTGAAATCTGGTTTGTTCTCATATCTCTCTTTTATTTTTTTTGGTTCAGGTGTGTTATGGAAGAAGATGATCTTCTACAGAAGATTGGCCCTAATCTTGATGTTCTACAGGTAATGGAGAACTTTTTCAGATCTGAACCGCAGTGGAAACATATTTCTTTGCACACGCTAATTGCTCCATGAAGTTGTCCGGTTTGTCCTTTTATTCAATTTGATCTCTGATAGGACTCTGCTGTTTCTGCAGGTGCTGCTGTGATCCGTTCTTTAGTTGTATCTGTGGCCTTACGGTCGTACTGGTCTGGGGTTAGTTATTTCTAATTCATTGGAGGAGAACGGTGATGCACAACGTGGTCTGCTGTGCTTATTTACATTTTACTTCTTCCATATGATGGCTCCAATGTGCCACTGTTTTGCAGATTGTTTGATTCTACACAAGCTATAGGTTGTCCCAGGTCTGCAGGTGAGTATAGAACTTCATTCTATGTAAATTGTCCAAGCTGAAACTTCTTGTGGAAAATACTTAACCGGCAATTCTATTTACCTTACTGGTATCTTGTCTTCTATCTATTAAATATAGGATCCTATCTGAGATGAGGGATATGCAATTTCCATTGAAAGGGCAAACAGTTACACCATATGGGGCTGCATTCAGGTGGAATGTTAGTTTTTTCTTACCTTTTTACCTCCGTGTTCACCTGCAATTATGCAAGAAATAGTCACATTCACCTTTCTGATGTAAAAGTGAAGCCTTTTTATGCTATTGTTGCATGGCAAGTTTTCTCAAACTTATTAGTCTGAGTAGATGGTAGATAATGATCTGTATTTGAGTTCACGTAAGGTCTATTTTATTGGTGCTTATAACTAAACAATATGTAAATAGAACCAACAAGCTAAAATTTCCTTGAGCAGTTGGACCATACGGTTAGGTTGTTGCAACAAATATTAAATTCTCTTTGCTACATTGCTTTTAAGGACATTGGGCATGTTTTGAGAGTGGTATATTGACTGCCATTAGGTAATCATACAGGGATTTGTCCTTTTGGATTATTTCACAATCGATAGGATCATGACTCTTTGATCTATGTTTGACTGTGCCTGCTAATGTTCTTCCTTGCAGGTGATAATTGATCCATTGGTTGCTAGCAGAAACCTTGTGGTGGACTTCCTCGATTCAGGTTTGTTGCCTTCCTCTGCTCCATCTTCCTGAAACACATTTGTTATACCATGGTGCTATTTTCCCGAAATATCCTGAAAGGTGGAATATACAGTCGCCTAAAATTTTACGGTTGGCCATGCATTGCTTATATTTGGTCAAAACATTTATATATACCAGAACCTATATTAATTAAATTTATGTACACAATAATTGATGGCAATATTTGGTTGGTTATTTTTATGAATCTTCTTATTTTCTTCGAGCAGTAAACAAACTGATTTCTAGACCTGAAAAAGTGATTGGTCAGGGCTCCATCTCTCCCTTTTCCTCGCTTCTCGGCAGGAGGAACACGAGGGCTTCTAAAACGCTGAAGCCTCGGCTCAACCTTGCTGCGTTTGGCCCTCTCGCAGGTAACCCCAGTTTTCTTTTCGTTTCTGCCTTCTTCCACTTCCTTGTCTTCCTTAAACGGCCATTAGCCTCGCTTAATATTTTCCACATCGGATGGTTCAGTTTGCATTTGAGCTTTTATTGTCCTCCAAATGATACATGAGACAGTCAAATTTCAACTCTATTTTCCCGTGATGTTAATAAAAGGAGTGCTACTACTTTTAGCTGGAACTTGTGCTCTATTTAGTTCGTGCATTTGTTTTGCAAGTGGGCCAGTGTCACTATTTGTTGGGATTGATATAGCTGTCATTGGCTGGTAGCTTATGCATACAAGGTGTCCGATGGATTCCTCTTTATGAGTTATGTACTTTATAACGGATTCTTTGTTCCTGGCACTGGATTTATCATGCTAATGAACCTATTGCCGTATTACTCTTGATATTGTTGTCCTAATCTTATATACGATAGCTGGTGTATTTCTGTTTAGACACATATTTGCATTTCTATAAGGATACATGCATGTGAGGGTAAATATTTTTTTCTTGGTTTTGTAACTACACATTGCTTAGGTTAATGAGGATAACAAAGTGTTTGCTCCGATTGATCATAATTGAAGGGGAATTGGGAGATTTTGGTGGCACTGGAATCAGACAATCATTCTTTCATGCATCGGCTGGTTCGTGACTGTCTGCCTTGGTGCGCTGATGATGGTTTTATTCAGATGTAAGCTCCAATTGCCTATCATGTTTTAATATCCTTTTGAACCTAAGATAGAGTGCTCACTTTTGTATCTGAGTCTATTAGGTCAGATTGAAATAAACTGATATGTCAAGAAAAAATCAAATGTTTTTCTTAGTTGAAAAAAGAGGCCTACTTTTATCTCTATTATGTTCTATTGCTACACATTGCAAACCCTGGTAACTCTATCAATGTGCATGTGTGATTAATGACATAGAAGACAACCGAGAATATTCAAGATTTGTTTTATGCAATCTAAGGTAAATATATTCAAGGAACAAGCACACTTTGTTAATTTCACACGTGAGCTGTTTCCTTAAATACATATTAAAACTATATTAAATTTGTTTTGTTTTATCCTTTTGGTCTGTTGAAATATTGTTGAATCTCTTTCTCTTATAACAGAGGACATATTATTAATCCTTTGATGAAACTTCACCACAAGGCTGCATCTTTCCATGGCCGTGCCAAGACTATGTGACTTCTTCATCTTTTTAATTTATTAATTTGATAATTGCTAGCTCTCCACTATAGGAGGACCAGGAGGGTCCTCACTGATTTGGCAAGTGAGGACCAAGAGGCTCAGCATATCCAGTAGAAGGAATGTGAGGTGCCGCCAAGCCAGACCAGGGGCCTGTGTTTACATCTCGGATGACAGAGACACCGATGACCAAGTCAACATTAACAAAGAGTCTATATCCGCAACGCTAGCCAGAAATGAAGAAACATCTGACAGGTAAACCAGCTAACCATTCTTAGACCAGTACATGGTTTATAATCTGACAATTTCGACACCTTTATTATTCCAGATTAATAATATGTTGCTGCCCATCCTTCAAAGGTCGTAAGAAAATTATCAATGAAAACCTATCTGAAACATATGCATACAACTCCTTATTGCATCAGTCTACCTATGTTTTACCAATTGAGACGACTCCTAATTCCGTCAGCAAGCTTCCAAACTTCAGGTACTTGCAACAATATCTGTAGTTAAGCCTTGTGTTTCCACAAGCTCTTCTCTAATGATATGTCCTACCTCACGTGCACAGGAACAGAGATGTATCATCCACTTCAGCTGCACGCAAGGCTTTGTTTCAAGGACCTGACCATCAAGTTCAGATTGAGCCCATTAATAAAAATACAATCGAGTTTCTTGAAGAAGAGTCGTCGATCCGTGCATCCAAAGGCGTCCCTGCAGCAGCAAATTAACCAGAAAATACATAGAACCTCTCCAGAGAAGCTATTGCTGAAGGTTTGGCCAAACCAAACTTATTGTTGTTTCTATAAACAAAACTACCCTCCCAATTGATTCTAAACTTTGTTCCTGCAGCCCGGACTTATGTTGTATGTACATAGTCTCTGGTTGTGACCGCCCACTGCAACATGTGGTCGTTAGTATTTTGGTTCTGCCCCAGTCTCATTATTAATGCTGTTGAGACCAGCTGTGCTGACTTTTCAAATCATTGTCGGTTACATGAAACCCATTAGGTGTTTGAAATCGTGTCTCCGAACTGATCAATAATTATATATATGGTACTACTTCCATGTGTGCATATATGTATATATTATGTAGCAATAGATGGGACTCTCATGATGCCATGTTATGGTATGTCAATGTGGTGTAAATTTCTTTATTAGTTTCCCTGTTGATTTTCTTTTTAGAAACCAAGCCACACCTCTAATGTTTTTCTGCTCCTGTTTTTATTGCTTAAAATCAGAGCAAGAATGGCTGCCTTTTGATTAAAAGAATTTACTTACATTCTGACTTGAAGGGTTTTCTTAGGTTATATTTATGCATATAATAGATGCTCACTTCAAGATTATTCAATACACCTTTTTTTATCATGCCAACATCAGTATATCAGATATTAGCCAGTCAATAGGATGATGAAATAGCGGTTGTTTACCTCAAAACCAGGTTGTTTTTTATTATCTGTATAAAATGAGACAACCACGGGCAAATAAATTAATGAACCAACATGTGCCGCGCGGCGAGCCGCGCCGTTCGAATCTAGTTAGCTACAGCCACTGATGCTTTGTGGAGCAAAGAAATCCACACAAACATCGTAAAAGAGCGAATGCAAAACAAAAGGCAGAATCTATCAAAAACAGAACAGTCTGTGAAGACGAATTTTTTCGAGGCACTTAAGTTGCTCAGATGGATCTGGCCCAAATTAATGAAAGTTGCGTACATATCTGAGGAAGATGTGTGATTTGTTGTAGAATTTTTCGATTTTTCTCCAGGGAGAAAAGCTCAAATTCGTGACAGCTAAAAATCTGTTACTGCGCAGAAATCCAAATCTTGCATCAACTTTCAATAAAGAACTTTACTTGGCACAACAATGCAATAAAATAAAGATACAAAGGAGTTGCTACAGAAGTAACAAACACCTTGACTCAAAACAAAAATAAAACAAAAATAACAGAAAATAAAAACAATGGGTTGTCTCCCATAAGCGCTTTTTTTAAAGCCTTTTAGCTAGGCATAGTGATTTTTATGATGCCCACATAAAGATGAGAGTTGAAACATAAAAGAGAGCATCAAGAAGCATATATAAAACATGTTTAAATCTAACACTCTTTCTATGCATAGGAGTCTTGTAAGAAAACAAGTCAATGAAGAACAAAGTGACTAGCATAGAAATGCAAAACAAGTGCAACTTCAAAAATTTCAACATAAAGAGAGAAGACTTAATATTATTGTGATATATGAAATCGTGTCTCCCTCTCTCATAAGGACCAGTAGGTCTTAAAGTAACCATCAAATAAAAGCAAATCAAGAGAAAGCTCAAAACCTTCGTCATAAAGAGAAGAAATTTAGTAACATGAAGATTTCTATAACCATACTTTCCTCTCTCAAAATAATTTTCAGCGGCATCATGAATAAACTCAACAATATAGCTATCACATAGAGCATTCTTATCATGATCCATATGCATAATAGTATCATCACTCTCCACATAAGCATGAACATTATCATTAGTAATAGTGAGAGTAAAAGTATCACATCCATCATTGCAATCATCAAAAATTGGAGGCATAGAATAATCATAATGAATTTTATCCTCAATAGTAGATGGACTGAAAATATCATATTCATCATTGTAAACATCATATATAGGAGGCATATCATAATCAACATAAACTATATCCTCAATAGTAGGTGGACTGAAAATATCACAATGATTATAATTATCATATATTGGAGGCAAAGTATTATCAAAGCAAATTTCCTCCTTAAAGCTTGGGGGACTAAAAATATCATATTCATCACAACCAGCTTCCCCAAGCTTAGACTTTTCCATAGCATTGGCAATAATGGTGTTCAAAGAATTTATAGTAATACCATTGCTACCATCATGCAAACAAGCCTCCATAGGTTTTTTAATTTTCTCTTCAAAAGCATCATGTCCTAATTCAATATAAAGTTCATAAAGATCTCTAATTTTTTTGTTGTCTTCCATTAAGCCTAACTAGTGAAAATAAAAACAAGAAACAAAAAGATAAAATTACAGAATCTAAAGGAGATACCTTCGAGCACTCACACACTAGCAACAACACTAGAAAATAGCTTAGTAGCCAGAGGATGTGAATACCTTTTACCTTACCTCCCCGGCAACGGCGCCAGAAAATATGTTGCTGACGCTAAGTTGATGAGGGAATATATTGCGGTGTTGCTTCTATCTCCCCGGCAACGGCGCTAGAAAATAGCTTGATGTCTACGTGTGCTTCTATTCTTTTAGACAGTGTTGGGCCTCCAAGAGCAGAGGTTTGTAGAACAGCAGCAAGTTTCCCTTAAGTGAATCACCCAAGGTTTATCGAACTCAGGGAGGTAGAGGTCAAAGATATTCCTCTCAAGCAACCCTGCAATTAAGATACAAGAAGTCTCTTGTGTCCCCAACACACCCAATACACTTGTCAGATGTATAGGTGCACTAGTTCGGCGAAGAGATAGTGAAATACAAGTGATAGGGATGATTATAAGTAGTAACTGCAATCTGAAATAAAGATGGCAGCAAGCAAACATGTAGCAGAAGTTGTTGTAAACGGTGTTTCAATGCTTAGAAACAAGGCCTAGTGATCATACTTTCCCTAGTGGACACTCTCAAAAATGATCTCATAACTGAGTAAGTAAAAGCTACTCTTAAACACTCTCTTGTTGGATAACAAACACCATTCATTGTGTAGGGCTGCAAAAGCACACCTCAAGCCGGAGTAAACAAGCGCCACAACGTCATAAAGGAATCACACACGGTGCACACACTGTCACCTTTACACCGTGGAGAGTACCGGAGTTCATATTAAAGTAACCTATAGAGTGCATAATAGATAAAGAGTAACATCTACATATTCAACTAGATTAGCACAACTGAACACAAGTAAATACTACTCGGGATTATTCTTCTTCTTGATGAAGCAAGAGTACTATGCGTAGGGCTGAAAAAGCACACCTCAAAGTCTGAGCAAACAAACACCACAATTCCCAAGAATAAGCCATGATAAATGTCTAAATTATTCATAGAGTCACACAAGTACCCACACTGTCACCTTGATACCGTGTTGTCACAATGACTCCAGAAACTAGACAAAATCACTTGAGTAGCATAAACATTATTAATGTATTCAGCGATACTAGCAATACACATGATCACATAAAGATCACACCATGTGAGAGAGAGATGAACCACATAGCTACCGGTAGAGCCCTCAGCCTCGGGGGAGAACTACTCCGTCCTCATCATGGGAGTCATGAGCGGCGATGAAGATGGCGGTGGTGTCGATGGAGATGACTCCGGGGGCAATTCCCCGTCCCGGCAGCGTGCCAGAACAGAGACTTCTGTCTCCCGAAACTTGTCGTCGATGGCGGCGACGCTGCGGAACTCTTCTGGAAATATGACTTGGTGTTTTAGGGTTTTCGCGTCTGGGGCAATATATAGGCGAAGGGGCGACGTCGGTGGAGCCCCGAGGGGCCCAAACCATAGGCTGGCGCGGCAGGAAGTGGGGCCGCGCCGCCATGTGGTTTGGCCGCCTCCTGGCTCCTCTTCGCTTCTCCTTCGGACTTCGTGTACGTGTCGGAAAAATAGGGACGTGGCCTTTTGTTTCGTGCAATTCCGAGAATATTCGCAGAAGTACTTTTCTGGAACCAAAAACAGCAGAAAACAGGGAACTGGCACTGTGGCATCTTGTTAATAGGTTAGTCCCAGAAAATGCATAAAAGTGATATGAAGTGTATATAAAACATGCAGCAAATGGTATAATATAAGCATGGAACAACAGAAATTATGGATACGTTGGAGACGTATCACCGACCCTCCTCCGGCTTCCTGTGCGCGCAGCGAACTAACCACTAGTAGGAAAAGGCCTACCGCTGGCGGACGGAAATGGCCTACCGCTGGCGGGCGGGCGCCCGCCAGCGATCATTACGCCAGTGGTAATAATTACCGCTGGCGGGTGATACGTCTCCAACGTATCCATAATTTCTGCTGTTCCATGCTTATATTATACCATTTGCTACATGTTTTATATACACTTCATCACTTTTATGCATTTTCTGGGACTAACCTATTAACAAGATGCCACAGTGCCAGTTCCCTGTTTTCTGCTGTTTTTGGTTTCAGAAAGTTACTTCTGGAAATATTCTCGGAATTGCACGAAACAAAAGGCCAGGTCCCTATTTTTCCAGCACGTACACGGAGTCCGAAGGAGAGACGAAGAAGCCACGAGGTGGCCAAACCACCAGGCGCGGCAGTGGGCCCAGCCGCGCCACCGGTGGTTTGGGCCCCTCGGGGGTCCGCCGACATCGCCCCTTCGCCTATTTATTCCCCGAGACGCGAAAACCCTAAAAACCGAGCCTTTCATCCAGAACATATTCGCTGCCGCCGCCGTCGTCAACCCTAACTCGGGGGGTTCTGAAGCTCTTCCCGGCACCCTGCCGGAGAGGGGAATCATCACCGGAGGGCTCTACATCGCCATGCCCGCCTCCGGAGTGATGCGTGAGTAGTTCATCCTTGGACTATGGGTCCATAGCAGTAGCTAGATGGTTGTCTTCTCCACTTGTGCCATCATGTTTAGATCTTGTGAGCTGCCTATCATGATCAAGATCATCTTATTGTAATGCTACATGTTGTGTTTGCTGGGATCTGACTTATATTGATACCTATGTGGAGCTGAATATTATATTATCATGTCTATGTCATTTGTGATCTTGCATGCTCTCCGTTACTTGTTGAAGCCTTGGCCACGTGAATACTTGTAACTCCAAGAGGGGGTATTTATGCATGATAGTTGGGTTCAACCTCTATTTAACCTGGGATAGTGACAGCAAGTTCTAAGGTTGTAGATGTGTTGTTGCCACTAGGGGTAAAACAGCAATGCTTTATTCAAGGATGAATGTATTGTTTACATTACGCACATTACTTAATGCAATTGTCTGTTGCTTGCAACTTAATACTGGAAGGGGTACGGATGTTAACCGGAAAGTGGACTATTTAGGCATAGATGCATGCTGGATAGCGGTCTATGTACTTTGTCGTAATGCCCAAATGAATCTCATAGTAGACACCACAGCTCACACATGCATGTTATATGCACTTATCAATTGTCAATTGCCCAGCTGTAATTTGTTTACCCAGCATGTTAGTTATCTTATTGGAGAGACACCACTAGTGAACTGTGGACCCCGGTCCATTCTTTTACATCTGAAATACAATCTACTGCAATCATTGTTCTCTACTGTTTTATGCAAACAAACATCATTTTCCATTCGATACGTTTAACCCTTTGTTTTCAGCAAGCCGGTGAGATTGACAACCTCACTGTTAAGTTGGGGCAAAGTAATTTGATTGTGTTGTGCAGGTTCCACGTTGGCACCGGAATCCCTGGTGTTGCGCCGCACTACACTCCTTCACCAACACCTTCGAAGCAAACCTCGTTTTCCTACTGGTCGATTAAACCTTGGTTTCATACTGAGGGAAAACTTACTGCTGCACTCATCATACCTTCCTCTTGGGGTTCCCAACTGACGTGTGACGTACAAGCATTGTTTCTGGCACTATTAACCTAGAGCCACCAACACGTTTTCTGGCGCCGTTGCCGGGGAAAACAATTGCTTCTGCAAGGGGAGTCTCTCACACCCAATCTCTTTACTTTGTTATTTGTCTTGCTTAGTTTATTTTTATTTAGTTTGTTTGCTTCTTTATATCAAAAACACAAAAAAATTAGTTACTTGTTTATTTCGTTTTGTTTTGTTCTTGTCACCATCATGTCTTGTTCCATGCCTGTTGCTATGTCACCTGAGGAATTGATCTTCACTTTTAAACAAGGGAGTGAGGAGAATTTTAAAGAAGCTTGGTCTAGAATTAATGATTCCTTTGGTAAAACTGATCCTAAAATGACTTTAAGTTTGCTTCTCACTAGCTTCTACTTTGGTCTAGCCCTTTGTTATAGATATGCTTTAGATGCTATTGTGGGAGGAGATTTCCTTCACTGTGATGGGGACAAGCTTTTAATGCCATAAAAAAGTTGATTGCAACTTCTAGCTCAACTAATAAATTTGATTCGGCCCTTGTTAGCATCCATGCTAGATTAAACACTCTTGAGACACATATATCTTGTTTAAAGGATGGCTATAATCAAATTCGGGAATATTTTGACTATGTTCCAACAAATTTTGAACCTTCGATGTGGGTCCCTACGGTAAAGGTTGCTATTTGTGGTGAAACCTTTTATGCTCGTTGTGATATTATGTCTGAGTTTTGCCTTATGCCTAAAAGCATTTATGAAACTTTGAATCTTTGGGGACTTGCTGAAGGAGGAGAAGGAATAACTCTTACTGATAACTCTGTTATATTTCCCGAGGGGATAGCTGAGGGTGTGTTTACAACCTTTCTTGGGAGAACGGTGTCCACTGATTATCTTGTTATTGAATGTGCAGGGACAGGACAAATTACACTTGGAAGATCTCTGCTCAAATTAATGGGAGCAACCATAGATGTGGGAAAAGGCACTCTGAATCTTACCTCCACACCAAGGTGCGGCCATGTATTCCCCAAACCAAAGAGTAAGTCTAAGGGTAAGAGAGGTAGGCATGGCCCTTGGTATTGATGTCAATGCTCCTCCACTTGAACACTTGATTTTCACTTTCTGCGCCTAGCTGAAAGGCGTTAAAGAAAAGCGCTTATGGGAGACAACCCATCGTTTTTATTTGCTGTTATTTTTGTTTTCTTTGAGTCAAGGAGTTTTGTTACTTCTGTAGCAACTCCTTTGTATCTTTATTTTATCGCAATGTTGTGCCAAGTAAAGTTCTATATTGAAAGTTGATGCAAGATTTGGATTTCTGCGCAGTGACAGATTTTTAGCTGTCACGGATTTGAGCTTATCTCCCTGTAGAAAATTCAAAAAATTCTGAGAAAAATCACGCATATTCCTGAGATATGTACGCAACTTTCATTATTTTAGGCCAGATCCATCTGAGCAACTTAAGTGCCTCGAAAAAATTCGTCATTCCAGACTGTTCTGTTTTTGACAGATTCTGCCTTTTGTTTTGCATTCGCTCTTTTACTGTGTTTGTGTGGATTTCTTTGCTCCACAAAGCATTGGTGGCTGTAGCTAATGTCCAGAAGCTTTGGGATTGATTGTATCATTACAGAATATGAGAATTTTTGATTATGCACTAACCCTCTAATGAGAACTGTCTTGAGTTTGGTGTGAAGGAAGTTTTCAAGGATCAAGCGAGAAGGGTGATATTATGTGATCAAGAAGAGTGAAAAGCCTAAGCTTGGGGATGCCCCCGTGGTTCATCCCAACCATATTCAGAGAGACTCAAGCGTCTAAGCTTGGGGATGCCCAAGGCATCCCCTTCTTCATCAACAAACTTATCAGGTCATCTCTAGTGAAACTATATTTTAATTCTTTCACATCTTATGCGCTTTACTTGGAGCGTCTGTGTGTTTTTATTTTTGTTTTTGTTTGAATAAATTCGGATCCTAGCAATCCTTGTGTGGGAGAGAGACACGCTCCGCTTTTTCATGTGAATACTCATGTTCTTCACTTATATTTGTTGAGTATTCTTAACTAGCTACTGCAGTGCTTTTAGCTCCTGTTTTTCATGCATCTCTTCGAGCTGTTAGCACTTGTTTATAAATACTCTCTTGCTGCATTATATTATCATTTGGAGAGTTTATGTTTAAATAAATTATTGGTGTTTGTTTGGAAGAAAGAAAATGCTACATGTAGTAGTTGGTATTGGAAAAGACATATGCATTCTTGTAGATCATTGTCTTGTTTTGATTTGATGCTTTGCAATTGTTTTGAGCTCTCAAGTAGATCATGTTTAAGCTCTTGCATCATGTAGTTAAAGCCTAGTAGTGGAGAACTACCGTAGAGCTTGTTGAGACTTGGGATGCATATTTGTTCTCTCTAAGGTCTAGATATTTTCTGGTAAAATGTTTGAGCAACAAGGAAGACAGTGTAGAGTCTTATAATACTTGCAATATGTTTTTATGTGATTCTTGCTGTACCGGTTTATACTTGTGTTTGCTTCAAACAACCTTGCTAGCCTAAACTCTGTACTGAGAGGGAATGCTTCTCGTGCATCCAAAACTTGAGCCAAAACCCATGCCATTTGTGTCCACCATACCTACCTACTATGTGGTATTTCCTGCCATTCCAAGTAAATATTTCATGTGCTACCTTTAAACTATTCAAAACTTTATTACTCCTTATTTGTGTCAATGTTTTATAGCTCATGAGGAAGTATGTGGTGTTTTATCTTTCAATCTTGTCATTTACTTCTGACAGACTTTCACCAATGGACTAGTGGCATATACATCCGCTTATCCAATAATTTGCAAAAAGAGCTGGCAACGGGGTGCCCAGCCCCAATTAATTACAACTTTCATTAATAATTCTCTTCACATGTTTTGCCCTGATTTATCAGTAAGCAACTTAATTTTGCAATAGACACTCCTCCATGGTATGTGAATGTTGGAAGGCACCCGAGGATTCGGTTAGCCATGGCTTGTGTAAGCAAAAGGTTGGGAGGAGTGTCATCTATAAAGAAACTAAAATACATGTGTAAACAAAAGAGAAGAGGGATGATCTACCTTGCTGGTAGAGATAACGTCCTTCATGGGAGCCGCTCTTTGAAAGTCTGGTTGACAAGGGGGTTAGAGTGCCCACTACCATTCGTTGACAACAACAAACACCTCTCAAATACTTATTTTGTGCTCTCTATATGCTTTCGAAAACTTAAAAAGCTCTAGCACATGATTTAATCCCTGCTTCCCTCTGCGAAGGGCCTATCTTTTACTTTATGTTGAGTCAGTTTACCTACTCCTTTCTATCTTAGAAGCAAACACTTGTGTCAACTTTGTGTGCATTGATTCTTACATATTTACTTATTGCACTTGTTATATTGCTTTATGTTGACAACTATCCATGAGATATACATGTTACAAGTTGAAAGCAATGCTGAAACTTAATCATCCTTTGTGTTGCTTCAATGCCTTTTACTTTGAATCTATTGCTTTATGAGTTACCTCTTATGCAAAACTTTTTGATGCTTGTCTTGAAAGTACTATTCATGAAAAGTTTTTGCTTATATGATTCATTGTTTACTCTTTATCTATTTGTTAGCAAACTATAGATCATTGCTTTGAGTCACTTCATTCATGACATGAGCCTTGCAATATATTGATCAAGATTGTGTGAAAGCATGTCTCCTCAGAAATTATTTGTTGTTATCGTTTTACCTACTCGAGGACGAGTAGAACTAAGCTTGGGGATGCTTGATACGTCTCCAACGTATCCATAATTTCTGCTGTTCCATGCTTATATTATACCATTTGCTACATGTTTTATATACACTTCGTATCACTTTTATGCATTTTCTGGGACTAACCTATTAACAAGATGCCACAGTGCCAGTTCCCTGTTTTCTGCTGTTTTTGGTTTCAGAAAGTTACTTCTGGAAATATTCTCGGAATTGCACGAAACAAAAGGCCAGTCCCTATTTTTCCAGCACGTACACGGAGTCCGAAGGAGAGACGAAGAGCCACGAGGTGGCCAAACCACCAGGCGCGGCAGTGGGCCCAGCCGCGCCCCGGTGGTTTGGGCCCCTCGGGGGTCCGCCGACATCGCCCCTTCGCCTATTTATTCCCCGAGACGCGAAAACCCTAAAACACCGAGCCTTTCATCCAGAACATATTCGCTGCCGCCGCCGTCGTCAACCCTAACTCGGGGGGTTCTGAAGCTCTTCCCGGCACCCTGCCGGAGAGGGGAATCATCACCGGAGGGCTCTACATCGCCATGCCCGCCTCCGGAGTGATGCGTGAGTAGTTCATCCTTGGACTATGGGTCCATAGCAGTAGCTAGATGGTTGTCTTCTCCACTTGTGCCATCATGTTTAGATCTTGTGAGCTGCCTATCATGATCAAGATCATCTTATTGTAATGCTACATGTTGTGTTTGCTGGGATCTGACTTATATTGATACCTATGTGGAGCTGAATATTATATTATCATGTCTATGTCATTTGTGATCTTGCATGCTCTCCGTTACTTGTTGAAGCCTTGGCCACGTGAATACTTGTAACTCCAAGAGGGGGTATTTATGCATGATAGTTGGGTTCAACCTCTATTTAACCTGGGATAGTGACAGCAAGTTCTAAGGTTGTAGATGTGTTGTTGCCACTAGGGGTAAAACAGCAATGCTTTATTCAAGGATGAATGTATTGTTTACATTACGCACATTACTTAATGCAATTGTCTGTTGCTTGCAACTTAATACTGGAAGGGGTACGGATGTTAACCGGAAAGTGGACTATTTAGGCATAGATGCATGCTGGATAGCGGTCTATGTACTTTGTCGTAATGCCCAAATGAATCTCATAGTAGACACCACAGCTCACACATGCATGTTATATGCACTTATCAATTGTCAATTGCCCAGCTGTAATTTGTTTACCCAGCATGTTAGTTATCTTATTGGAGAGACACCACTAGTGAACTGTGGACCCCGGTCCATTCTTTTACATCTGAAATACAATCTACTGCAATCATTGTTCTCTACTGTTTTATGCAAACAAACATCATTTCCATTCGATACGTTTAACCCTTTGTTTTCAGCAAGCCGGTGAGATTGACAACCTCACTGTTAAGTTGGGGCAAAGTAATTTGATTGTGTTGTGCAGGTTCCACGTTGGCACCGGAATCCCTGGTGTTGCGCCGCACTACACTCCTCACCAACACCTTCGAAGCAAACCTCGTTTTCCTACTGGTCGATTAAACCTTGGTTTCATACTGAGGGAAAACTTACTGCTGCACTCATCATACCTTCCTCTTGGGGTTCCCAACTGACGTGTGACGTACAAGCAATTGTTTCTGGCACTATTAACCTAGAGCCACCAGCGGGCGCCGTCCGCCAGCGGTAAGGCTGGTTACCCGCAGGCGGGCACAAGTTTCGCCCGCCAGCGTTATCTGCCACATCGCTGACTGGCAAGCGCCCGCTAGTGGTAAGCCACCACGGGCGCCAGCGGTACTAGTCGCTGGTTTGGGTTCTGTAAGCGATGTCCGCCAGCGGTACGCCTCTGTGTCCGCCAGCAGTATTGTTTTGTGGTATTATTATTTTTTACAGAAAATCATATTCCAGCAGTATATCGAATATAAATACAGTATATTCAGGTACAGGCGACCAAAATAACAATAATTCCACATACAAATGACCAAATTGTGATACACAAATACATTAGTTCATTATCACATGCATTACAAACCATAGTAGTACGAAAATAAGTTGCCATACACAATACATCACATAAAAGATAGAGAACCACAATGCTTCAAGTCTTTATCTCCGCCTCCTCGTGATACTCTCCTACTTCTTCATCTGTATACACAAAAGGCAAATAGAAATGTTAGCTAGGCAACTAAATTGTTCACATGTCGTGCAGAAATAAACAAAGTAGAGAAATAAACTAAGCCAACTCGAAAGAATGCCTCATATAATAGATTGGATACGCAAATTCAGGGATGGTGTGAGGGAGCCAGTATGATGCAGAAGATATGTTTTCTTGCATATTACAGGTCTCACTCACAACACCTCTGAATAACATAGTGTCACCTCATTTTAATCATCGGCATTGTAAAAGAATGAAGTATTATTGGAAGACTTAGAGAAACAAGATTCAAAAAAATATTATGCCTCATACTTAGAATATTATTGGAAGCACACAAGGGAATCCTGATAACCTTGTTGAACCAAGTAGGAGGCACAGAACTTGTATGTGTGCATGATACAAGGTTCAACAAACTATCAGGATTCATATAGTGCGCCACATCATTTTAATCATCGGCATTGTAAAAGAATGAATTATTATTGGAAGACTTAGAGAAAACAAGATTCAAAAAAATATTATGCCTCATACTTAGAATATTATTGGAAACACACAAGCAATCCTGATAGCTTTGTGGAACCAAGTAGGAGGCACACAACTTGTATGTGTGCATGATACAAGGTTCAACAAACTATCAGGATTCATATAGTGCCACATCATTTTAATCATCGGCATTGTAAAAGAATGAAATATTATTGGAAGACTAGAGCTAGGCAATTTAAGAAAGATGGTGTAAACTAGAGCTAGGCAATTTAATTTAACAAGAGTACTAAATCGTCAACACACCTTCAGTTCTTGATCATCTTGGTCGGCTTTGACATTAAGCTTCGGCGGGAACGGTTCAGAACCATTCAAAGAGTTGAATGGCCTGTAGTCACACTGTTGTGCTATGCGATTTTGTAGATCAACGTTAGATGGTGTTGCACCTTGGTAGTAGAACAACCCGGTGGCATGTCACGACAAACATCCCTGACGATTATTGCAGCAAAACGACTTCTGGATTAGAGCAAACTCTTGCGTGATATCAGCATCAGTGGTTTTCGCCAGCTCCTTGCACCATTTATCCATAGCAACTGGAAATTCTAGTCTTCGGTGACTCCGTATGAACTGCTGCATTAGATAGATGACATACCAGGCGTCCGTCGGACTGCCATGCGCCTTCTTGATGCAGGTAGATCCACTTTGTGGTGAATGCCATCTTGCCTCTCTTATTATTAGTTCTTCTTAGGATGCCTTCATTTAGAAAGCAGTAACCGTTGAGAGCATCATCGAGAACACTACTAATGTGCCTGTAGTCTTTCTTCTCATCACTACCCGCGTCGAGATAGATGGCAAACGACTCTTTAGGGTACAGAACGATGAGTGTGCCGTCTTGGTTATTGCACAAAACAATGAAAAGAGACCATCATTCTCACTTATGCAAAGTAAACGATGAAAATGTACGAGTAGATGTTATGGCGGCAAGGTAATGACTTACTTGGGAAAGTAAGGCATGAGAAAGATGTTCTTGGTACTATTCGCCACGAAGATATCTTCGATGAACTTTGTCACGCGTGTCCTACCCGTAGTGGTGTTCACGAAGCAGTCGGACATGTAGTAGGGATCGATTATCATGATGTCCGAGTTTTTATCATTAATGAGCTGGCGCGCCATACTTAGCACAAACAGGCGGACCATGGATCGCTGAGTGCTTTCATGTGGTACATGTCAAATATGTAATCAAATCTCACAAAGAGCATGTCTCCGGGAGTTTCATGGAAAAACCCATAAGCTTTGGTACCTTTGCTATGTAAAGCGGGTATAACGTTACGTGATTCTCTGAGAAGTTTGTTCTCAGAATAAAGAACACTTTCATGTAGTATCTTCATGTCCCTAGACAAACAACAGGACCACTTCGGCAGGCATCGGTTTAGCCATCACATGAGTAGCATGCCAATCGGGATGGTTATCCTGTCTTGAACTCGGCGCGATTTCAACTTAGATCCCGGCACTGGCTGGCTCATGGACTCATCAAGAGCATGTTGCTTCCTTTTTCGACACCGCCTTCCTAGGCTGCTTAGCTATCGTCTGTTTGAGCACATCATTGAGTGTGCCCTGGCTGAGACCGTCAGATGGAGCTTCAGGCGTTGGTTGAGAACTGAATAGACGCTTTGTGCAATTATGCTTCTCAGGGAGAGTAGGCATAGGACTATTCACCATCAGATCACGGTCAGGTTGATCAAGAGGACTGACGTTGTCCAAAAATTGAGATATCAATGGGGTCTTCATTAACATTGTCCTCTATCGCGGCTCAGCTGGTGGAGTGGCCTTTTCTTGGCTTGGCATCGACCCGGAAGGTCCAAACAAATTAGTGATTTTGGCCATAGCAGGGGCCAAATCAAGCATTGCTCTAGCTTAACTCGCTTTCGGCTCCGAGGGGTTGAGTGGAGGATCCAAAAAACCACAACCCTGGAACACTCGAGCCAATGAAACCTTATAAAATTCATCAGAAATAGGCTGGTTGTGATGGATGCGGTTAAGTGGTGTCTCGACGGTTGCTTGTGCCAGTAAAACAACACTATAAAAAAAATTCACTTGGTGGTGATGAAAAGTTTGCATAACCCATGAAACCATTTGAGACTTCAAATGACTTCAGTTACTCCATATGTCATAATTTTAGCAAGTCATGCCAAATTTCACGAAAAAATTCGGCATGACCTTTGCTAAAATTATGGCATATGGAGCACCCGAATTTGCCGGAATGGAAATTAATCAACATTCCGGCAATCTCAAGGGTCTCTAGGGTACCTGCAAACATTTCATACATAGCCACAAGGCCGCAATCGCAGCCACCACCACAAGCACAACAAATAATCACCATCACTAGACTACGTTCACAGCCACCATCACCATTTTGAACTAAACAATCACCTAAAAACTAATTTTGAACTTCACAAATTGGGCTAGACATTTTCACAAACACCTTGTGGGTGCTAGATACAAGAAGGGGAGGGTGCGGCCGAACCATGGGGCGGCGGGCTGAGCTGTGATGTAGGAGGAAACGGCGGTGCAGGGGCCGACGTAGGAGGTCACGGTGGTGCAGGGGGCGACGCGGGGCGCTCGGGGACATGCACGACGGCGGCGTACGTGGGCGCGCTCGGGGACGTGCACGGCGGCGGCGGCTTGGCGCTCGATGGTGGCGGCAGACAACGGAAGGAGGAGGTCCGAGGAGCGGCCGACGCGAGAGGGGGTCGCGGCGGCGGAAAGGAGGGCGGCGGCGGCTTGGCGCTCGATGGTGGCGGCAGACAACGGAAGGAGGAGGTCCGAGGAGCGGCCGGCGCGAGAGGGGGGTCGTCGGCGGCAGAAAGGAGGGCGTGGCGGCGTGGGGAATGGGGCGGCGCGGGAAGTTGGGGAGAGAGATTGGTGCGGCGGCGGGAGAAGGTTTGATTTGGGGATTTGGGGGCCGCATGCGGTGAGAAGAGAGCGAAGGGGTGGCCCGGGCATATAATTTTTGGCCACCTTACCGCTGGCGGACCGCAGCCTTGTCCGCCAGTGGTAAGGTTTTTTTTTTCTTTTTTCTTTTTCTGTTTTTCTATTTTTTTTCCTTTATCTTTTCAAAAACATTTTCATTTCCAAACACATTTGAAACACATGTGTGTATTTCAAAATAATTTTACAAATTATTTTTATAAATATCAGTTTTCTTTTTTTAAGTGGCAAAATTTTTTCGAGTAAAATTTGTTTCCCGGTCAATTGTTCCCGCCATTTTGTTCCCGCCTTTTCCTCCCTCCTTTTTTCCCGCTGGCCTATATATCTCCCGCCTGTTTCTCCCGCCAATTCTTCTCATCTCGGCCTATAAAAACCCCTGCGCACTAAGGTTGGTAAGCATTCTAGTCTACTCAGTCGAACATGTCGAGATTTCCTTCAGATGGTAGTTTCCCGGAAGGAATGTCGGCACTACTTTTGAGGTTTACGGCCGAGTTCAAGGTAGACAATAAGGAGATCCCATTCGAGGATATTGTTAGTCATCCACCTCATGTCCGTGAGCTATCAGCGAAACTAGTTAGGCATGGGTGGCCATGTAGGAATTGGAAGTAAATAGAAAAAGAACTTCTGAGGCTGCATGCTAGGTGGCAGAAGAAGAAGGTAACATATAGGAGTGAAGCAGATATGTCCGATGCTCTTCGTAAACCGATTTTATGGGTCGAGGAGAGCGAGGATGAAGATGATATCTTCATGCCGACTGAAGCGAGCAAGAAAGCTGCTGCAGCGGCGGCGGCGTCAAAGGGCAAGGGTGCGGCGTTGTCGAAGGACAAGGTGAAGCATCGTCGAAGAGGAAGAGTGCATGATGCGGGAGGCTGTGTCGATGGCAGATGACTTTTCTTTTTCAATTTATGTTGTGTTGTCGCTACTACCACTTTTCTTGTTGTCTGCGTAAGTTGCAATGTTTGTTTAATAATATGTCTCGCACAACTTAATTATTTTCGAACCAAATGACCAAGTTATGTCTCGTAAAACTTGATTTTTGACAAAAGTTTCAGAAATATTCTTCACAAAAAGCACACACACATGAGAGAAGACACAACGGGAGCACACACACATCGTGTTTTTTGCAAAAATAATATGTATGAATCGATCAGAAGAATGATAGGAATCCAAATATTTCGGTCATTACTTTTAGGTAACCGAATGGACCGAATTGACTGAATACATGAGAGAAGACACAACGGAGCACACACACACATCACTATATAGCTAGTCTACTCCTCAGCGACATTAAGACGATCGCCATTGGTATTATAGCCACGTAGACTATCCCACTTCCGCACAATATCGAAGCCGAGGCGAGCGTCAAGAGCAGCATACTCGACTTGATCGTAGCTCAATGGAACGTTCTCCCATCCGCAAATCCGGAGTTCTTCTTCGTCGTCGTCGTCCTTGCCCTTCTTCTTGTCCTTCTTGTTGTTCTTCTTCTTCTTCTCTAGTTTTGTCCCAATGATAGCACTGGAGAGAGCAACGAGACTCGGAGTAGGATTGCCGGTTGGGTTCCGCCTATCCCTCTGGAGGTCGACCGCGGACAGAATTTCAATTCCGTAGTAGCGCAGCATCCGCAAGTCATTGTGGATAGCCACGCCGTAGAACTTGATAGTCTTGTCACGTAAGAAATCAACGAGGACCTGCGGCACCCCATCAGCCTTGCAGATCTGGAAGACAAGAGTCTCGGACGCCACCGAGAGTTGAAGGACTGCGGCGCGCTGCCTTTTCTCGTATGGAAGATCCCTTTGTCGACCCGGGAGAGGGTCGTGAACTCGCAGTCGAGTCCAACGCACTTGATCGGTGCGGCATTGAGAAAGAACTTCTTCACGTCGCAGATCCACCTCTCCACGCGTGTGCACGGAGGTGACCCATACCTTGAAGTGCATATCTTCTTTGGTCAAGTAGTACAACCGAGACGGAGGAACGCGCGCGAGTCGTGGCTCCATTGGAATAGAAGAGAGGGCTCGAGAGAGAGAGCTTTTGCAAGGATTAGAGAGAGATTGTATGTGCTTAAGGCCATGGGATTAGTGGCCTTTTATATAGGGTGGAAAGGGAGGCCGGCGGCCGGGCAGCAATCAAAACGGCGGTGGGCTGATCATCTTCCAATGCACAATTAAAATGGCGGGCTAATCATCTTCCAAAGCATATGCACAAGAATCAAAACGGTGGCTGCTGATCAACTTCCAATGCACAATCAAAACGGCGGCGGGCTGATCATCTTCCAATGCACAATTAAAATGGCCGGCGGGCTGATCATCTTCCAAAGCACAATCAAAACGGTGGCTGCTGAACTTCCAAAGCGACGGTTACCCCTGGCGGACGGTGTGGGGGTGCCCGCCAGCGGTATTGCACTTTCCGCTGGCGGATTATTTAGGCGCCCGCCAGCGGTAATTTGCTAGTTTTTGGGCTTAGCCGAGGCAACTACCGCTGGCGGGCACTATATAGCGTCCGCTAGTGGTACGTTTAGTATCTCTGGCGGGCATGGATTCTGCCCGCCAGCGATAGTTTGTCCCACCTCCTCGCAAATTCCTGCTACTGCCGCTGACGGACATAGTGGGCGTCCGCCAGCGGTACGTGCAAAACCAGTGGCGGGCTCTGAAACTAGCCCGCCAGTGGTAGTAACGCTGGCGGACATAAATGACGTCCGCCAGCAGTAGGCTGGTGGCTATAAGGCTTTTCCTACTAGTGAACGCAGCCGTCTGGTACGGGATTTTGACGGGAGAAGCGGGACATCCCGTAAGAGCCCAATTTTTTTTTCGTTCTTGGGATAATTGGGTAGTGGGGCAACGGGATAAGTGAATCAGCAGCTTTGGTGGAGGATGTCCCAATCCCGTCCCACCTGAAATCAGACCCAGCGGAGATCGCCCAACTGTCGTGGCGGGTGGGTGGCAGGTTCCATCCATGAAAGTGGTCATGGTCTCATGGATGATCTCTCCGGTGTACGCAGGGGACCAAAAAACTAAACGACCACCCGATCAGGCTATAAACGGAACGACGACTACGCGTGCACTATAGACATGAGTGGTAGTACCACACTCACCACGCAGCGCAACCAGAAATGCGGGCTCTTGATGGAGGCCTACCCGAAAAGTTGAGAGTGATGGCGACGACGACACGTACGCGACGGTTGACATGCCTGCTGGCCCTTGCGATTAACCAACCCCGGCCGTTAGTTAGGAGTTAATGGAAGGTCGGAGTAGTTGGGCGGCGTCGACGATGGACGGTACCGTAATGGTGCCGCTAACCACCGTTTTCTCGTCGAGTGTTGATCCTAGCTCGCTTCCCTCACAAACCTCTGCCAATTTTCAATATTAACCACTAGACAATATATATATCCAAATTAGACACGCAAGAGAAAGACATGTAAAAACCTAACACATGTACACCAATTGCATATAAATCACGACGACAATTTAGAGCAGAGAGAAGGGCACATACGAGTTGACCGATGGTACGACCAACGACAAAACAATAGGAGGAGCCGCACCCTTGACGGTCGCGACAGCGTCGACGGACTTGGAGGTGTCACAGGCCGACATGGCAATAAATTCAAAGAAGTCGGACGTCAAAGTGAGCAGTCGCAGTGAGACGCTCCCCATTGTAGAATTACAAGATACGTAATTCCGGAGACCTGCTCCTCCGTATGGCCATGCACGTTGTCGGTGGGATGTAGTATCAGAGAACAACACAAATTGAGATGGAACGATGGTGGTGCATGAGCACGAGGGGGCAGATATATGATCTAGTTTCTGATGATGGCTAGGTTTCGTATCTTTATGTTTATACAAGGTTTCATGTAAGACGTGAGGAGTAACCCTACCTGTCAAGTCATGGGTAGGATATGGGCATATTTTCGTACCTACCTGTACCCTACCTGTCAAGTCATGGGTAGGGTCATATACCTATGGGTATACCCAAACCCTACCCATTTTAATCTGAAGGCATGAGTCAGGTGTACCCTGGAGTTCTCGATCCATCCACCCTCCTCATTAGCCGCCACCACAAGGCATTAGTAAGCAATTGTGCATGCCATAATCTCCATCTTCCACCTCTAAATCCACTTCTTTCTATGTTTCTTGAGCATCGGCGGGTCAACGTCAATTAGGAGCATGCACGGCGGATGACATGTAGATAGAGAGTAGGAAAACACGATATGTGATGTGGCGGCGCACAATAGGTTATATAAAGTTGTGCACTGTTGATTTACCCAATGAGTAGGGTAAGGATATCCACCGGGTATGGGTGCAGGTAAAATTTATACCCATAAGTACGGGTATGGATAGAGGTTTGTACCCATGAGATATAAGGGTATGGATACGACATACAACATTTCATTTGGCCAGTTTATATTTTGTTCTTGCCATCTCCATGCAAGAAGAACCGTGAATGGAAGTAGTCCAGTCTTTGGAATATCCCTTTTGACACTTGAAAGAAAGATACCATATACAACACCATATGCTAAGTAATTAATTGTTTAGAACTAAATGGCCACCGATAGAAAGAGTTTTCCTTTCCAACTATTTGGACTTTTTTCCATACGTTGTTAAACCAAGTTTCACTGATAAACCCTTAAAATTCCAGATCGAATGCAACGTAAGAAAAATCAAATAATTTTCTTAAGGTGTCGTGTGACCGAAAATACATTGGAGACCCTGGATACCATTGCACTCGATATATAAAAATAAATTAGAAATTTAGAAAAATTAAAAAAATTCCGAAAATGACATTCGGTCAAACATGACCAAGTATTTATACCAGTACAATTTTGTTTGCCAAACAATGACTTTCATTGCATCCTAGGTAAACGTTTTGCCAAAAAAATGTTATGTACACACTATATTCGTCTATTCGTCATAAATCTATCCCTTTTTTCCCAGAAGTTAATGAAAATCATTTCCTGACCGATTTGTCTACATGAGTAGAATACTTTTATCTTGCGCCGTTTTTCTTTGGAAATTTTTGAGCTTTTATTTATTTCGTTTATCATATGCGCTGTTACGTAGGAGTCAAAAGTCCATGTCCGTCGTGTGAGCCACAGCCCACAACTTACATGTAGGTGAGCAACTTGGTATCTTTCCAATCTTGGCTCTTTTCATCGATGCTCTGAAGAGGCTCAAGCTCAGCTTATTTTCAGCAGGAGAAATCTTACTAGAAGCGTGATGAATTTAGGCAGAGATTGAACTTTACTACATTTTGCTACAGACCAAAAGCATCGATACCTTTGTGCGGTTCGAGTCTGAACTCCAAATCAATTCAATCGCTATCCAGTCGTGTCGGTAGGTTACTCCTGATGATCCTGGACACACAGTGCGGAAGCGGAACCGTGAACGGTTTAGTTTAGCCATTATGCAACCCGATTGGATCTTTGCTGATTCGTGAATGCTGTGCTTTAAATACCCCCTCCCTTCTTCCCGCTTCTCGTCAAGCCATCCACGCCCGCCCCGCGGAAATCTCCCACAATGGTCGCGGCAGAGGACCCGGAATCCTTCTTCGCGACCGCGCCGCCGCTGCGCGACGCCGACGCCGCCGCCGTCAGGCTGCAAGAGTTCATCGCCCGCAACTCCAAGAACACAGGTAGTTAATCCATTAACCCCACTGTGCGTTGCCAGTCTTGTGTGTGATCGATCGATGCGAGTCTTTCCGTCGAACACCCGACGTGCGTGCGTGATGGCTGACTCGCGCCGGCCGTTCCGCTTGTGTGCTGTACAGCGGCTGGCGGCGGACGGCCGATCGTGTGCGTGACGTCGGGCGGGACGACGGTGCCGCTGGAGCAGCGGTGCGTGCGCTACATCGACAACTTCAGCTCCGGCCACCGCGGCGCTGCGTCCACCGAGTATGCCTCCCTTCTCTCCTCGGTGCCCTGCTCTTGTCGATTTTGGTCTGTGCTGTGTACTTGTCGATCTGAGGATGGCAAAAGCCAAACAACATTTTACACTGTTCAGCCACACCCACCACGCCCTCAACTGTAACCAAACAACTTCCCTCTGGGCCTAAGCAATAATATTATTTGTTTCTGGATTAGAATTTAGAAGTATACTGCATCCACATGCGCATGTTCCATGAGAATGTCCATGTGAACTAGGACCCAGTTGATAGCGTGCTACAGAGTTCAGTTTCATACGATTTTATTAATCATTTAGAAGAAGAATTATTCGGCCTATGTAATTATTTCTAAGTTCAGATAAAAAAAGTATTTCTAAGTTTTAAATTTACTTCTTGAGTAGTACTAAATCTTAGCCTTTTTTGCTGACTGACCATGCCTCTTTACTTGGAACTACAAGTCTACAGACAAACCTGGTTGGCTTGAACATATGACTTCTGTGTTGTGTAAAAGCAAGGACATGATTGGAAGTTTGGAACCATTAAAGTTTCTGATGTCTGAGAAGTTTTATGTATGTTTATTGATGTGTTTTTCTTTTGATAATACAGGTATTTCTTGAAGGCTGGTTATGCCGTTATCTTCGTCCATAGACGGTAAGCTACTAGGCAAACAACTGTACTCCACAGAAGCAACGGAACTGTCCCTCTCTAAAAAGGGGGGGGAACTGGTTTATCCTCTTTCAGTTCTGTGAATTTTTCCGTGTCTACATACCGCAAAAGATTATTTAATGGCCAACTTAGGGGTTATTCTCAACTGTGAATAATATGTATTTTGCTGCTATCTGCATGCCGTGCAGTGGGAGTTGCCAGCCTTACTGTAGGTTCCTGCCTGACGATTCACTCCTCAAATTCTTAGACGTCAATGAAGAATCAAAGGTTCAAGGTTCGTAATTTACAAGTCCAGTGCAGATAGGAAAAATAACATTTTATTGTATTTTTTTGCGCTAGAATAACATTTTATTGTTCACCTTTTGTGATATTTATTTTGCTGTTCAGTGGCCGTGTCCCATGAAACGGTGGTAAAGAATCAATTGGAGACTATTCCAAGGTCAAGTATGACACATGTACTGCTTATCAATGGTGGCACACAAGATTTACTGAAGAGTACTGACGGGTTCATTTCCTGCAGGCTATGGAATGTGGCTCTCTGCTGAAACTCCATTTACCACAATATTTGAATACCTTCAGGTTTTATATCTTCGATTGCTTGCTAGAATCACATATCAGACAGACAAAAATTGGAAAGCATGACACAGTTTTGGTTACAGATACTGAGGATGGTGGCTACATCCGTGAGCTCTGTCGGCTATGCGGGATGTTCTATCTTGCTGCAGCAGTCTCTGACTTTTATGTTCCTTGGGATAGCATGGTATGATTAAGAAGTTCAAATACACATGTTCTGATTGTGTTGAGCGCCAGGCAAATAAACCAAACACTATAGAATAATAAGCTTTGCTGGAAATGCCTTGCATAACAAACAGTAAATGATTTTTCTGCAGGCAAAACATAAGATTCAGTCAGCCGGAGGCCCTCTAGAGATGAGGCTCAGTCAGGTTCCCAAAATGCTTTCTGTATTGCGGAACAAATGGGCTCCTTGGCATTTTGTATATCTTTCAAGGTTAGATTGTTGATGCCATGGAAGAGCGGAAGTATTCTACACCTAACAAATTCTGGATTTGTGTGAACCCTCTCAGTTATTTGTTCTAACTGTGTTAATTAATGACAGCTGGAGACAGATTCAGACATTCTTGTCCAGAAAGCAAGATGGCTCTGAACAAGTACAAGATGAACATCGTTGTAGCCAATTTGCTTGCAACATACAAAGACGAAGTCATTATTGTCACAAATGGTGACAAGAATACTATCCGAAGGTGCAATACTGATGAAGATTTGGAAGAGCAGATAATCATACTCCTAGCACAGAAGCATTCGAAGTATATCGATGGATCAGAAATGGGTGCGACCAGGGTCCAGACTGAACTATGACAAGTCTTTACCGCACCGGTTTTGGCATAAATCACTACAGTATTGATTGGCATCAGGGTATTGAAATGTAAACAAATCCCAGTTTGATGCGAGCAATCACTATACCTGTGAATCTTTGATCTGTAACAATGCTCTTATGTGTGTAAGCCGCATCGACATATTTTTATTTTTCTTCTTTTACAGTTCCAAAATTATGGAAAGGTCAAGCTAAACGGCCACCACCTACTAGTAGCTTTCAGATCCAAACAGATAATTGTATGGTAATTTACAGTTGTCGATGGGAGGCCTGTTTCTCTTTTCTTTTACAGTATGGTAATTTACAGATCCAAGGTTTGTGTATTCATGTTCCAAATCACATATGGGACTAATGGGAGGCCTGTTTCTCTTTTCTTTTGAATTATGTTTTTAATTGTTGAGCAATTTTAGTTGGCGGTGTCTTTGTTGCTGAGATATTTCTTAATGTATACGAAATTGTACAGTTGTTTCTAAAAAACAGAAAGTGTACATCTTGATAGCTATGAGTATCAGGTCATTTATATTTGCAAGAGTTAGGATGGGATGCATTTGATTGAGCAGTTTAAAATATTTTAAATCTAATTTCACGGTTATCCATCCAATGGTTGGAGACAAATGTATGGAGTAACTTTCCGTAGTCACTTATATTCTTAAAGCCTACTAATTGTACTTATTGCCTCTTAAACACTTATAAATTCTGTATACATGATGATAATTTTCTTTTGTGTTCCAAAATTTTCTTTTTACGTGATATTTACATTTTTTTGGCTCGTTGACTTATGTTATTTGAAATTTCAATAATAATATTAGTTTGAACTAAGCTCTATGGTGATCGACATGTGTGGGCATCCAATGATGGTGAAGAAAGACCACTTTTCATCCTAACTTTCGGAAAGCTCATATTTTGTCCTAAAATTTCTGTTTGGACTAAAATGAAATGTGAAAATCTAAAAAAGTCGATATCGTATCTAACTAAAAAAACGCTGTGTGGGCAACATGGAGCATAAAAAGGGTAAACCTGGGCTGAATTGGAACCGAATCTTGATTGCCTGTTCCACCAATTCAAAATCCACACTCGGACTGTAAATTCCCAAACTCCAGAGCACCCGCGACGCCTCATTCTGCTGTCCTCTTGCTAGTTCACTTCGCCTTGCTATTGCATGACCCTCGAGCTTGCCCGACTCGTCCACAACCCAACTCATCCGCATCGCCAGCCCATATGTACATTCAGACCTCCCTACTGCAGACTGATGTCAAGCGTTGTCTTTGCACTTGTCGGCGGCATCTCGTCATTGTCACGCTCGCCTGAGGGATCATGCTCGTTCCTTTAAACCGGGTGACGCAACAAGCCAGCCAGATTCAAGGTGAATGGATGCGGCTGTACACGTCATCGTTGTTCTTGAGTAAGATGGGATGTGAACTGTTTCAAAAGTTTAAGGTTTAGTTCGGACCAAACAGAAGTTTTAGAATGAAAAGTAAACTGACTCAAGAGTTGAGAAATGAAAACTGGACTGTCTTCTTCAATGGATCCTGTTAATATGTTTGGAAGTTCATGAGGACGTGGCTAGCAAGTTGATGCCTGATTTCGTTTGAAAATTGGACTTAAAAGAGTTGAAAGCTGCGTCGTATTCCAAGTGAAAACTATTTAGGAAAAACGTACTATACGTTGATTTTTCCTCTCCAACTTCCGCAGCATATAGCCAGACCCCACGCGATCATCCACCAGCTGTTACCGGTCCAGAGCTTCCATAAAACATCAACTGTAGCAGGCGCGCATGCCGATCTCTTGGTCCAGTACCCTGTACCCCCACGATGCAGGAGCGAAGCGGAGATAGCGTTGGTGCTTGCCTTGAGGCCCAGAATCAACGTACAGGAATGTTTGACCACATGCAAGCGCTCCTGACTTATTACTCCTTTTTGGCACAGTGCGTTTCGCAAAAGTCAATCTTCACTACTTTTGACCAAGTTTATTAAAAAAATATCTATACGTACAAATACAATAAATTTATACCGTATGAAAATATACTTCGTGATCGAACCAATGTATTCATCTGGTATACTAGTTGTTGATGTTTTTTTATAAGTTCAAAATTTACATGGTTTGACTTGAAAACATCTCATATGCACTATAATTTGACAAGGAGGGAGTATTTTACATCGATCACACGGTGCGTAGGAATTTTTGACTCCCGAACTCCAATGCTCTCTTCATCTTAAAAACTTCAACAATCGTGTCTACAAGTTCCAAAAAATATAGAAAAACAATTCTAGATGTACTCAATGGTGTTTCCTATGTAATGTGCTAAAGCTTACTTAAAAATAGTTTTGTTATGAGGTACACATTAATGAAAAACAGTATAGATCCAAATAGGTGAACAATGCATATTTTTTAAACAACAAAGTTCATAAGATTTGTCATTTTTTCTATAGTATAGACTTAATGCTCCTCTGTCCTTAATGTAATATGTTTTAGGTGTTTCACGTGTTGATTAGGACAAGATGCAGACCCAAATGAGTGAACATACACACTAAAACATGTCTAGTACATGAAGATACATGAGAATATGGAAAAAAGGTACTAAAACATATTATATTTAGTAACGGAGGAAGTAGAATTTACCGTTGCGATTTTACATGTTTGTAGGATACATCGTCGACAACATCTAGCATTTTGTCAGATTTTTAAAAAACATGTAAATACGATTATTATTATTTTAAATATGGGGATCACTGTAGCATGGGAGCCAAAAATAAGTTTTTGTCAGTATAGTGTATACGTAATTCACATTTCACAAGCAAGTCAAATACCCAAGTCTACCACCTACTACGCAAACAATGTCACCCGACCCTCCCCAACCCTCCGCTCCCCAACCCTAGCCGCCACCAGTCCGGCCGCCGGCCTCTCTCCTCCGCCGCCCGTCCCCTCCCCCGCCTCTCCCCTCCGCTCCCGTGCTGTCCCCCGAGGCGGCACCGGGGCGAGACCCTCGTCGCCCAAAGAACTTCACTCGGAGACCTCCCTTGCCGCCGCTGCCGCCGGCGAGGGCCGCGGTGGCGGCGGGGCCCAGCGCCTATGGTGCTGGGGGCATCGCTGCGGCGAGAGCACCGGTGGCGTTCGGGGACGGCGCCGTTGATCTTCTGCGAGCGGGATCCGGGGCGGCGACCCCGGTCTGCGGCGGCGGCGGCTTTCTCCCGGGCATGGCGTCTGCCATGGACGTCCTGTGCGTGTAGTGGAGCGGCGGCTGTAAGTCCTAGGCTTCCGCCTAGACCCATCATCGGTGCGGCCGTCGGTCGCCCGGAGGTGCGTGGGGAGGCGGCGCGGTGCTCGTGTTCGGCCTTGCTGTTACCAGCGGGATGGCGCGCACGCGTGGTTCTTCGTTGTCGGGCCTCCTCTTCGCCGGAGGAGGTCGGCCGGCGGACGGCGGCGTGGGGGCCTGCTGCTCTGCACAATAAAGGCGGCGGTCCTATGGTTCCTCTTTGCGCCAAGAAGAAGATCTGCCTAACACCTGTTTCTTCGATCTGGCCGGATTGTCGAGTTCCGGAGGGCTCCGTCGGCGAACTCCATTGGGCAATCAAGCCTGGAGATTGTTGGATCGGGTGGGATTCGGTCGCGCGCAGCCATATTTTTTCTGACCGTTTGGTTTCAGAGGAAGCGTCGCGAAGCTCTGCAGTCGGTTGCCATTGGGGACATGCCTTTCTGTTTCCCGGTGAAGTCAGACTGCGGAGAAGGACATGGAGGCCTAGATTTGAAGACTAGTAAAGGTGGTTCGATTCCTGAGGTGGCGATGAGGAATTGGCTTGGTGTTTCATGACTTGGAGCAGCGGCATGTAAGTGGGGGCGACAACATACGTGAAGTCCGAAGTCCTACCTTTCAAGGTGAAAATCCAAGGTCTGGCC